>JBBYHL010000009.1:7206142-7222395 GCA_038381835.1 Adansonia madagascariensis | reverse complement strand
GTGCGTCTTCAATGTTAAGTGCAAAGCAGATGGAAGCATAGACGAGTATAAAGCCAAACTAGTAGCTAAAGGCTTCACACAAACCTATAGAATTAACTACCAAGAAATGTTTTCCCCAATTGCTAAAATAAGCATCATTCGAATCTTATCATCCTTTATAGCTAATCTTGACAGGATTTTACATCAAGTAGATGTGAAAATGCATCTCTAAATGGAGACCTTGAAGAGGAAGTCTACATGGAAATCCCTTTCAGCCTAAAGAATTTGAATAATACCAATTTGGTCTATAAACTTCAGAAGTCACTTTATGGGCTAAAACAATCATCGACAACAAGGTTTGAAAGATTCACTAAGGCAATTAAAGAGCAAGGACACTCTCAAAGACAATCAGATCATACACTATTCATAAAAAAATCCTAAGGATATAAGATCACTCTTTTCATAGTTTATGTTAATGACATGATTATAATAGAAAATCATAAAGAGGAGATAACTTGGTTAAAGGAGACTCTAAAAAGGAATTTAAGATCAAAGACCTTGGATCCTTAAAATACTTCCTTCAAAATGGAGGCAACATGTTTAAGTAAAGGAAGTTTAGTATCATAATGAAAATACTATAAGTAAATGCCTTAAACCAATCAAGATCAGGACATAGGATACACAGTCAATTAACTACATACCCATTACTAATTTAGTAACATAAGGTTTTCATTATGTCAGTGGCAAGATTGACTACAATAAAACCATTAATTGGATGAAACTGATGGAACTTAAAAGGCCTTGCAAAGAAATTTTGCAAAGTATTGCAATTATGAGATTCTTATGCATTACAGTCTAATTCTTCAAAATCTTCATAGCCATTCTATTGTAAAGATAGGACATTGACAATGCTCAAAGATCAACTCATGTTAGGCCTTTTTACTCAGGAAGTAAGCAACCAATCTTTTAGGTTGAAGAATGCGAGATACTTAGGATGACATAAGGTGCTTGTTTTGTGGATATATAAGTTCATTGGATCTGGCCCGTATGAGAACTTTATTTGTTATTAGTCATTCAAGTGTCTATGGAATATGTTCTCATATGCCAATTGCGTATAATAGTCCTTAGATTTATGATATCAGGTCATCTTATATGTGGAGTGTCATACTTTGATTTATCTGCAATGAGTTTACAAAGATGGATCACTAAGGTAGGGTATTTTAGGTATGACATGAAGAATATGAATATGGATGAGTCATCTATAGAGGGTTCTCTACTCTTAGTGACAATTAGAGACATATCCCAAATGATCTTATAACTATGGTTAATTGGACAAAATCTTTGGCCAGAGCATAATGAATTATAAGGAATCATTCTCATAGATTCATGATCATTAACTATAAATTGTAAGATTTAACAAGGATTGAAGCATAAGTAAACACTGAACTATGCTCATGCTCATTCCGAGATAAATGGTGAAAGGACCTTACCACACTAATAGCTAGTTATTAAAAGTTTTCAATAAGGTCACGTTGACTCTTCAGCATTTGGATGGTCATGATGGGTTGCTAGATCCTATTTTATATCTGTGGACATGATTAATTATGTGCATTGCTAAAATATTGGGAACCTCATGGGTCACATGGATTTGTTGGATTAAATTTGGGATTTAATAAAATATGACTTGATTAAATAAAAGGTAATTAAGTAGATGACTTACTTGAATAGTTCAATTAAGATTTATTTTAAGACAAAATAAATTTGTTAAATCTAGAATTTGTTGTCTAATTATGACATAATGGATAAGATTGTGTTATTTAGATAATGTCCAAATTAGAACATACCATATCAAGGTTGATTAACCTTGTCCTAGTTGAAGTAGGATTTCATTTAAACTAGGAATTTAATTTTGAATCAAATTTCTTTCTCTCTCTATCTTTCTTTCTTTCTCTCTATATATATCTCTTTCTCACCAATCTTTTAGCCAATTATCCTATGATATATTCTTGTAATATTAATTATTTGATGATTAATATTAAGTTAAAAATAGATTTAACTAAATAAATGATTTTATGGAGATAAAATTCATAAGATAATTATACTTGTCAATTAAGTTTCCAATTTATTTATTTAATATTATAATTATTAAATAATTAGATTTATTAGATAAATATTATTTATTTAGACAAATATGGAGTTTAAATTATAGAATTAAAATCATGGAAACTTTATCTAGCCCATTTATCCATAGAGTGCCTGAGCCCGGACTTTTAGGCCATTGGACCATGCTTTAGTTAATTCCCTATAACCTAATTTTGGTGTCTAATTTGACCATCACAAAGAGAAAAGGGACTGATCAAATAAATTACTTAAAACAAGGTGAAAAAGTTTCACTTGGTTTAGGAGTTTTAATTTGATCAAAACTTTTCCATATTCAATCTAACTAGGAGTTGGATTTAACTAGTATATAAAGAAATTATGGTTAGAGAAATTTTAGATCATCTTTTAGCCTAATTTTGAGAGAGTTGATTATTGAACCAAGTGAGAAAATATTTTTGTGTTGATAAAAACATTTTTCTTGCCACCACTAAAATAATGCAATCTCCCTATCCCTTTTTATTTTTTGCGTAATCTTTTTTCTTGAAGTGTTCATGGTCTTTGATGATTCAAGAAAGGTATAATCTTTACCTCATAGTTAAGTCTTCACAAGCCTTGTGGCTATCACTAGAGAACCACCAACCCTTAAGAAGGTTTCAGCAATCATCTGTGTGGATAACCATTAGAGGCAAGTCATATGTGCTGCTCATGATCTCTAAGATCCCATCAGGAAGCCATTGTTACCACCATTTAAGGTTCTTTGGGATTGATCTTTACTTCAGATTACAATATCTAAGGATAAGGTAATTTTTAAACAGATGGATGTTTAAATTTTAATTGAAAATTTTAAAGTTTACTACATGTAACTCACTCCATAAAGATCCATAGGGAAGTCTCAATGTTTCCATGTTTATATATTCTGCTATTTTTTTCTCTTTATTTTATTGATTTTTTTGAAATCCAATACATGTTGAGGCCAGATTTCATAAGATTCACGTCCCTACAAATTCACCCCAAATCTATTAAAAAAGACAAGGATGCTTGGGTGTAAACTTTCGGATACTCCAATAGATCCATTTAACAAAACTGGATCAAAGAAAGATTCAGTTGTTGTAGACAAAAGAAGATACCAGAGGTTAATAGGAAAACTAATTTAGTTATCACACATGAGACCTAACATTAGTTTTGTAATTAGCACGATCAGTCAATTTATTAACAACCCTACTGAAGAACATCTAGATGCTATTAATAAGATGTATTGTTACTTGAAGATGACTTTGACAAAAGGTTTACTTTTTGAAAAGGGAGTTAGCGAAAACATTACAATCTACTTATATGCTGATTAGTCGGGTTCACTAATAGATAAGGGATCAACCTTTGGATATTGCTTATATGTGTAAGGTAATTTTGTTACATGAAGGAGCAAGAAGCAGTTCGTTGTGGCTAGAAATAGTGCAAAAGCTGAGTTCAGAGCTATGGCACATGGAATATGTGAGGGCATGTTGATAAGAAGACTCCTAGAAGAACTTCAACTTCTAATTACTACATCGATAAAGTTGATATGTGATAACTAGGCAGCAATTAGTATTGCAAAGAATCCAATGCATCATGATTGAACCAAGCACGTGGAGATTTATTGTCACTTCATTAAAGAGAAGATAGAACAAAAGGTCATTGAAGTTGTTTATACACCTACACAGCAGCAGACCGTAGACTTACTCACCAAAGCCATTCTAAAAGTTCAGTTTGACATACATCTATTTAAGCTAGGAATGATTAACATCTATTCCCTAACTTGAGGGGAAGTATGGAATTTTAGATTTCCTAAAATTTTTGGATTATTAGGAGATTTTGTAATTATGGGTAAATAATTTTGTTTCCTTATTTATAGGATTTAGTTTCCATTGATTAATTTTGATTTGTTTATATTTGTAATTATTTTGATTAGTCTACTTACTTAGAATAGGATTTTACTTATTTTATGTACAACTATGTATTCCAGCTTTCTAATACAAGATATAGAAAACAAATTTTCAATTTCTTTAAACTTACTTTTAATTTTCTACAGCATGTGATATGAAAATTAACATAGCTATGTTGAAAAGCAATGGATAAGGTTCAAGCCTATAGTATTAAGTCACCCATGATGTAAACTCAACTTAACGCTTGGTGTTACATCAAGTCTTCAGTTCAAAGGGACAAAGTACATTACATGTTTATGGCTACTAACATTATAATATATAATATATCATCCCATGTAAAGTGCTAGATACCTGTAATGATAAGAGAATAATGAGTAATATAATCTTACTAGATCCATAAATAGATATGTTAGAGTATTATAGTGACAAGAACACTGCCGATGGGATCTAACTATTGGAATGAAAGTGTGGCAACTTCAAGAGTATAAGAGTTTGGCTCTAACAGCATTCATGAAAAAAATACAGAAATATAATCAAAATAGTGTCCTCGGATATTGTGCACTAATCATGTAGAAATCATTTATATGAGATATGTTTGGTTAATCAAATAGAGTAGCTAGTTTAAAGCAAAGTTTATAGTGCAAACTTGATTAACTTTAACCTTTTTTTCACTAGGATTCAATCATAAGACTTTTATATCTCAAAAGATTTCTAGAATTATCAAGGATTTGATTTATTTTCAAAATTATAGAGGACTGTTGGAACATTTTCTAAATAATGTCACATAACAAGTGAAAGGTTACATCTTCAATAATTAAAATGTTGTCTCCTAATTATGTACTAAGAGTTGTGTCTTTCAGTTATTTACCAAGTATTGCGACTATCCAGCATCATCACATACCCGCCTTTAAAACTTTGGATGATCCGAAGGGCTTAGCGCGTGTGACTTAAAAAATGTATGATAGTGGTGGTGGTTGAACCTTTGAGTTATCCTATGATCGGGATTTGGATTAGGCATAGTGATATGAAAGGGAAAGAGACTGTAAGGCGAATCACTCATCCAACTTGTCTCAAATGGTCACCATGGAGTGGCCATAAACTTGGAGTCACCACCGATTATTTTGGGCTAGGCAGGTTTGGATGACTATTGAAAATAATATTTCGAGTTACAAAACTTGAAACATTAATTTCAAGGTCTAAAAATCCAAAGATTTGTTGGTTGGGTTCAGAAGTTAGTTACGCATGGGGAAAGATTAGCACTCCCATGACGCTCGTACTCGCTAATTATATCTCGATTTAGTTTTGATATAAGTGGTTCCATTTGGTCCTTATTTAGAAATAATCTCATTTTTATGCATGAAGTTTTGGTGGAAAATGTAAATCAAGGTTTTAAAAGAAGATTTATATCACCTATGCGCTGTAGAGGTATGATGAGCATAAGGATTTCCATGAAAATAGTTTTCGGATTAAATTTTAAAATTTTAGATATTTCATATTAGGCACTAAAGAGATACCAACACCGAACATTGTCTTATAAAATTCTTTGAAAATGAATTTTAAATATGAATGCACGATAATCACTATAAAAAAAGAAAATGCGTTAGTAAGATGAGAAGAACATAACAATATCATAAACAAACAATCACAAACAAAAAAATATAAAAAGGAGGGACGATTAGAATGTATCTCATAATTGTCTTCGATTATTGAAAAATAACCGTGATGACAATTTAGAGATAGGTTTGGATTTGATAGTGATTTGAGGGACGAAAAAGATTTTAATCAAAATAATCTAGGGCATCCACAAATAAAAAAATTTTTGGATTTTTTAGTAAAAGTAGGGTTGAAGTATCCCCTCGGAGTGGTAGGGTTGGAGTATCCCGAAAGATAAAGTTATGAAAATAATTAGGCATAAAGAGAAAAATTGAGTTTTTAATGAAAAATGAGGTTGGAGCATCCCCTTAGAGTAATGGGGTTGGAGTATTCCCAAAAATAAAAGTTATGATAATAATTTGCAATAAAGAGATAATTCAAGTTTTTTAATGAAAAAATGGGGTTAGATTATCCCCTCAAAGTTGTGGGGTTAGAGTATCCTAAAAGATAAAAATTTTTAATGATTTGAGAAAATAATTAGGAATTTCAAATGAATTCGAGAGAAAAAATTTAAGTTTTTTAGTGAAAAATAGGGTTAGAGTATCCTTTCGGAGTAATGAGGATAGAGTATCCCCAAAGATGAAAATTTTTTATGTTTTAAAAGAAAAAATTCTTTTTTTTTTAAAAAAAAATTGATTTTGAAAATAGAAAATTGAAGATTTGTATAAAATGTATTTTTGTCTTAAGCTTGATTCGAGCCTAAAGGGCTTGTGTTGTTGAGGAACCAATCGGATGCATTTCAAGACATTCAAATACCTCTATAAAGGCATTTCAGAAATAGGGTTAAAAACAAGGGATAAGATGATGTTATCCCCTTTCACAAATTTATTCCAAGTTCATCCGAAGGCATTAGGGGGTAAATGAGGTACTGCTAGAAAGATAACTTCATAAGGTTTAATGTAAAAATATTCTAAAAATCCTAAAAAATCATTTTTTAGGTGGAATCAATTTTGGAAGTTAAGTTTATCTTAGTACTGGCAGCATATGCAGGGGTAAAGACACACTGAACTTTGAAAAATCATTTCGGGCTTATCCATGATCTTTAAATCATGAACAAGACCTTTCTAGAAAGAAAATTTTGCAAACTTTCTGGAAAAAAAATTCAAAATGTTCAAAAAAATCATTTAGTGGGCCCAAATGCTCCAAAGAGAAAACTTTTTGCTAATTCTAGGGGTTTCAGACAGTAAAGGTTTGAGAAATCCTGTTTCCTTCATCCGAAATGATTAGAGGGCGTATAATGTAACCTTAGAAAGGTACTTCGATGCCTTTTAAGGGAAAAATATCAAAAAAGTCTATAAAATTAATTTGTGGTTCAAAAATAATTTTTAAATTCAGACTATAGTGCTACCAAAGTGAAAATAAGGGATTATTCAATTTTTTGGGTTTCTTAGGGGTCAAATTCGAGTTATGGACGTTCTAACATCCACAACATAAGGGAAGAATGACACGAGCATCATGAGTTCATTCTAGAATCTCAGGGTAGTTGGGATGAAACAACCTGTTGACCATACCACCATTAAGGTGTTAAACTCAAGATCAAGGCTTAATATATTTTTCAACTAACAAACGGTCATTTACTTGAAAAATAGCATCTTTGAACTTATTTTACCATGAATCGATAGCTGAAATGTTTGATTTGTCCCAAGATTAAAAGACCAATTTTATGAAAACATTAAATCTATGTTATTCTTTGTCTATTGGTGGCAGCATGAACTTAACTTGGAGATTTTTGAAAAATCATATTTTTTATAAGAAACAAGCATGCACTTTTATAAACAAATCATGAATAAAACATAACATGCACACAGATAAACAAGTATTGCCCATGCAAACACACAAAGATGATGCTCTGACATGGAAAAGGTAAAAAAAATGCAAAGAGGTGACAAATAAGATGTATGGAAATGATATGAACATATTTAAGTGAAGAAAAGTAAGCTAGAGTTGTCAAGACAACATTTTTATGTCATGAGACTCCTTAAAATATAAGAAAATACATAAACGCACTTAATGCATGTTATGAAAACATTTAAATATGTGTTAAACATGTGAAGATGGGTGAAATATAATAGGAAATGCACTAATAATATATTGTTTTGATGGCATAATGAAAGAGTAAAAGTTTGGTCTATCAAGCAACATCAAGGCAACAAAAGAACATCAATATCTTAAGACTACTATAACCAAGGCAATAATAATGCATGAGAGTCTTAGGATGGTCATGGCAATATAAAAGGCTCACTAAAATGATGTAGATGATAAAAACAGAAAATGTATGGAACAAGGTAAAAAAATGTACCAAAAAAAGCTTGAACTTTTCTCTTTTCTTAAAGTAGTGACTTTAAGCTCAGTTTCTTCCCTCTCTTTGCTATTATTTAGCCAGAAAAAAATGAAAGGAAAAAGCTTTCTGGTAATATTTTTTATGGTGAGGTGTTTTGAGGAAGAAAGTGTGTGAAAGGTTGAGTTTTTGGAGGTTTTCTAGTGGTGATTTGGGGGGACTACGAGAATAAAAGAAGGTTGAGGGTGAAAGGTAATGGAACAATGGTTTGGGAGAGTTTTGAGACTAGAGATTGTTGGAGGATTCTTGGGAATGGCTGAAGAGTCTCTTTTTTTTTGGGAGGGGGAAGGAATAGCTGAAAGTCTCCTCTGTTGAGCCAACTTTGTCTTCTTTTAAACTCAAGGTTCAACCAATGCTTTTGGGAGACAAATCAATTCATTTTGTATCTTTCATTCATGTACCAGGAGGACATCTCTGCTATTATGCTCACCTGGCCTTCTTCATATTGGTTCTGCCATACGGAGTAATGCAGCAGAAAGGCTACAACAGCCTATAACCAGCTATATGCCTCGCATGCCCTCTTACAACCATATATTTCATAAAAGTAAGCCTTGTCATTGGCTATTTGGGCTCTAAAAATTGGTTTAAATCCAATCATGTCCAAAGTCGAGGTATGGAATGAATTATAATGGTTTTTTGGTGCAAAAAAACATGTTTGAATTGGATTTTCCACGGCTGAAAAGTGACTCAAACAATGCAAAAATGTCTTGATGTATCGATATAAAACATTCTGTATCGATACACAAGGCAACTTTGACCTATGAGTATCGATATAACGAGGGGTGTGTATCAATGCTAAGAGCAAAAAATGTTTCCAGTCTCGAGACTTAGAGGCCTATATCGATACTCCATGGATTTGTATCGATACTCATGCTTATGTATCAATATATTTTGACAAAAATCACAACTTTACTACTAAGGTTTGTATCGATACAAACCCTCTTGTGTCGATATTAAATGTGAAATTTTGAATTTTTGGCAACATAGAAGTCTCGTATTAATATTTTATGCACCAATATAACTTGCACGTACTTGTGGCTTCCCATGTTACCTTACCTTGGTCATAAACAGTGGAAAATTGATCCATGTACTCATCTGAATGACTTTGGTGACACTATGAAAAATGGTCTTTGATGCCTCATTTTACATTTTTCTTTAATACGACCCATAGGCATTTTAGACCTTCCTTAAAAAAAATTTTCGCCTAGTGCCGTGTCGCCTAATAATGCCTGGCAACACAGCACCCGACAGTTGTCCCTAGTTTATTTTTTATTCTATCATATATTCACTTAAGTATAGAAGTACAGGGATGCCAAGAGTTGGCTCGGACAAAATGACATGTCTACAACAACAATTTAGACAATTATGTTTGCACAAAGAGACATCTATTTACTTATAAATATGATCCTTCTGATTTCTAGAAGAAATAGAAAATTAATAAAGATAGGATATTTGCTCTATATTTGAACAAAAGACGTAAAACCCTCACAATGTCTTTCGACATTACAAATTTGATAATTTTGTTCTTATATATGGATTTCATCAAAATAAAATATCATTATTGTATCTTCGAGTTTTTTACACTAGTAACTTTTTTAAATACAAAATTTTTGATGGTGGCAAACAAAACTTTTGAGGAAAATGGTATTTTTGCATGCCTTAAAGCCATCATTAATTTCTCATGATTTTCTTAATCTCATGTACCAACAATCTTTGCAGATATAACCAATCATTAATTCCCAAACGTGAGATGAGTGAAATTTGACACATAAATTAGTAAATGAAAACAGTAAAAGCTTTTATTATGTCACTTAAATTATATAGGAATTCTTTGATTCAAGAGTTAAAATAACCATTCTCAAAATAGAATAATCACTTGCCAAAACAAAACAAATTAGGTTTGTGGAGAAGTGTAAAATCGTTTGGATGATTAGTGCATCTTCAATTCTGGTCATTAGATTCTTCACAGAAATGTCAACCACCCAATTTAATGTTTATTAGATAGTTTGTTCCAACACTTTTCAGTAAACATGAGAGAACTAAAAAAAAGAGTAACAAATAAAAACTAATTACTACTTATACGACATTTTAAAAATAATTTAAATTATATTAATATCATCTTTGAAATAGATTCATTAATAATTTTATTTGATCAAATATTAGTACAATACTTACAATAAAAGTATTAAAAAATTTTAAATAATAGTACCATTTAAAATATAAAAAATATGTAAATATTAATATTAATATTAAATATTTTTAATATTTTGAAGTATTATTTAAACAATAAAACGAATTTAATATTAATATTTTAGTATTCATAAATATAAATTAAAAAAATAACTCTAATAATTATTTATAAATATAATAATATACCAAATCGAGTCCAAACTTAAAAAATTTTATCCGAGACATACGTTGTGGGCAAGTCTAGCTTGGGTGAAAGATTTTATTTTATTTTATTTTTTGCTTGCTTCAATGAATTTAGAATTATTGTCTCTCTCTTCTGTAAAAACAAATCTAAGTTTTTATTTATTTTTTGTAGACTTCAAAGTGATCTTTCATTGTCATTCAATTTTATCAATCTAATACAAAAAGTTTAGAACTCAACTTTTATTAAACAAAACAAAATCTAAAAGAGAATGACAAAAAACTCTAAACTCTTTTTTTAATGAGTTCTCGTGCAATAAAAAATAGAATAATATTAACATTAACTTTTTTTTATTCAAATTATAATTAAACTCATAATCAAGTACATTTATAAATAATTAATAATCAATAATAATCAAAGCATCATAATATAACTTACCACTAAGTTAAGGCCTCATTGGCAGCGTTAACTCTTTTTAATTTAAGTATCAACAATTTAGAAAAATCTATGGATTAAGTCGTGCTACAGTTTGGTAAATCATTTAATAAATATGAAAATTATGTAATAAATATGATATAATACGTTTAAATATGATTAGCATGTATTTTATATAAGCATTGTATTCATATTTAAAATTTTAACGCATTTAATAAATATGATATCACATGTTTAAACATGATTAAGACGTGTTCAATATGCATATTATATTTATATTTAAGATTTTGACATATTTAATAATTTTTATTTTATATTTACCCAACGAACATGATAAAAAAATAAAAAATGATAGGTATAAAACAATTATCAGTTCTACCTATAATCAAAACTATTTTGGGGGCTCCTCTCTTTTAGCAAAAGCCATGTCACTTGGAGTTAGACATATTTATGGGTCAGATTTTAGTTTAAAATTTTTTTAATTTTTTTTTTCAAACTCAAATTGTGTTAGTTGATTTTAAATTCATTTTACTATTTAAAATAATATTAAAAATTATTTTATATCAATATTTATTATTAAATTTTAAATAAAAATAATTTTTTATTATTTAAATAATAAGTCGAATAAATTTGAATTATGAAAATTTATAGTGAACCAAACCTATCGAACCTTTTACAATTCTACTTGGAGGGCCATGATTATGATCACGCTACTATATCTTCAGAGCCATAAGTCTTTTTTTTTCTTTCTTCCTTAATCAGCACCAAAGTTGACCTTCTACTTTTCCATTTGCTGCTGCCGACTGACCCTTGGGGAGTTCACATTTGCATCTATCAAGTTAATTCAGCACAATTATTTTAGATTGAGTTTATGCACATTTCATCAGATATCCACCCCTGTAAAATTCACTCAATGCTTGAAATAAATGATAATGTGGTAAACATTTTTGTTACTTCGAAAATTTTTCTTACCTAATGGTGAGCATCCAAATCTCACAATAAACTTAAAATTTCTTTTTTTAAATAACTTCATTAGTTTATAAAATCACTTTTAAGAGTGATATTTAATAAATTTGATGTTCAAATTCTAACATTTATAATTTTTTTTTTTTCTATTTTTAAGCCTCGGTATTTAAAGAAAAAAACATATGTAGTAGAAATGATTGGAATAACATCAATCGGTTTCTCTATATCTTTTTATTGCATTAACAAATCTATCAAAATGTCATAATTTGTCATTCTCGGATATTCCTCCTTTATGTGTTCTTGAAGTATTAATTTTTCAATTGATTTTGGCTTTCTTCATGCTCCAAGCATTCAACTTTGCAATCTTCACGGCTTCACTTCCATTGTTGAAAACATACAAGTGGGCAGCTTTGTTAATTGCCAACGTGGGATAAACTCTTGCTGTGATGCAAGCTTTGCCACCTCCACCAAAGCTCTCCACTACGGAATGATCTATCTGTAAATTAAAAAAAAAAAGATGATTTCAAATAAAGTGTATTAGGAGACAAAATCACATTCAAAATGATGAAATGGGTCAAATATAGAATAACTGATCTCAATTTCCAAGTTCAGAAGTTTTGGCATCGCAAAAGCAATCCTTCTTTTTTCAACAATGGTGTCTAAATTTTTCCACTTGATGATGATAGGGGGCCTAGTGCCAAATATGTGATAGCTCTTTCACCAAAGAGACAAGCATAATTGTCAAATGAAGATAGATTTTTTATGGTGAAGAAATGCTACCAGCTATCAAGTACCAACTTATTTTTCTTGAGAAGTTCATCCAACTCTCTGATTCAATCTTAGTAAAAAAAGAAAAAACTAATACTACTGAGAAACAAGTGAGAAACCTATGTTTCAAGGCCTTTGGCTTTGAAGATTGCTTGTTTTCATTAAAATTGAACTTAGAGTTAACTCAAGTTGATTCATCCAATTACTTTTAAGAGGTGCATTCAAATAATCTCCGAGTTTAAATGTTCAAATAACTTCTTGGAAATATGGATCCAGCTTCAAGTAAAGTTTACTCAGCAGAGGTACTGCCGTACTGGTTTGGTTGTCTTTGAACTTTAAAAGTAAACTACTTTGAATACCATATTTTCTAAATAAACTCACCAAGCTCCTCAATGACAAATTTTGGTGAAGAGGGTCCACATCTAGGAAAGCTCCATATGGGGTCTTGTCGTTATCTTGATTTAGGGAGGACCTGTCGACAGAAAAGAAAAGAGCTTTAGATTTTTGTAAGCTTGGGAGAAAATCGAAAAGATCTCAGTTGTTTTAAATGTGTAAGGGGCCTAAGAGGGGAGGGAGGGGGGGGGACCTGCTTTGGTCACTGCACATTAGCACCACATATTTGTTATGTCCTTTGAATATTCTGAAGAATATTGCCGTGTTCTCTTGTAGGCCCTTTGAAGCCAAAACTAGCAACCCAAATGGACCAAGACTGCCTTTAACTGATGCACCCTTTTGGCTGCATAGGAGCTGTGGGTTGGTCCAGCTTGGTTTTAGCACTTCAGCTTCCTCAAAGTCAGTTATCTCAAATGAAATGTCAACATCTGCCTGTATTAGAGAAATTAAAAGAGGAATATGTAATGGGTGGCGGAAATAAGTGAATTTGCTCATAAAATTTACATGTTGACTATTAAAAGTCTAAAATTCATCGTATATAGGCCACTAGGACAAATACCCATTGTCTTTTTTTTTTTAATCTTAAAAAAATTGACAAAGGAGATAACTGGCTGAAGATAAGGAAGAGGTTATAGACTCAAACTCAAAAAATTGTCTCAGAAGAATGATTATATAAATTGACTAAACTAAGCCTAAGTTCCACATTATCTGGGTGTACGGGTATGAATGAAAGAATAAAGAAAGTAGAAACAACCAATTCACCTGTGAAGCAGTAACACCAGAAACTTCAATAACTGATCCTCCCTTGAGCAATTTGTTAGGTAAGCTTACGTGGTTGGCACGTAGCTTTTCTATTTCTGCTACTGGCCATTGTACCAATTGTTTACCAGATTTGTCCAGCCAAATTTGTCTAGGAATTGCCTGCAAAATCAGACCATAATGAAAATCAGATCACGGACTTTGCAGCTGCCAAGAAATGAACCTTTTGTCTCTTAATTAATTCATCAAAAAAATCTAAGATTCGCTAGCTAATCAAGTTTTTGATTAGTTAGGGTTGGAACTTAGACCCTAAATTACTTGGGTATAAGTGTCAGACACTGGAATGCTCACTGATTGGGAGGATCCTTAAGTGGTCAAATCTTCGCATCCATATTTGAATATGTCTCGAACAAAAACATCAGATACAAGCATTTTAAAAAAAATGAAAAGTCAGAATACCACGTTACCTTTGCTCTAGAATTTTATATTTCGGTTAGAACTTTCAACTTAAGTTAATAAACGATGAAAAACTAAATGAAAACTTACGTGAACTCCTGCCCATCCTTTCTTGATATCATCAGCGACACTAGATGATTCATTCATCCAACCACATAAGATTCTCCTGTTCTTGATACTGTCCAAGAAAGTCTTGGAAGCATAATATTTGCCATAATCATATCTCAAGGCCGAATCACTCTCCACAGATCCCTTGTCTGGTGTATAGATGTCTTTGACATTATCATACGAGCCAATCGTATAAATATCATGCTTGGTATCGTCCAAGCTGACCTTAAGCACGTGCTTGACAGATGGACCATTAAGAGAGGTATCAACAGCATTTTTGCCACCAAGTGAAACAGGGTAAAAATCAGGGCATTCCCACATTCCAGTGTCCTTGCCAGAATGCAAAGGGGTTGGGGCTTGAACCCAATTCATAAAATCTTTGCTTTTGTAAAGGACGGCTAAACCCTGGCGATTAATTTTGCTTCCAATGATTACCCTCCATTTCTTATCAGGGCCTAACCAGGCAGTTGTTGGATCTCTGAATGAAGTTGCATTGATTTGATTCTGAGCAGTGGGTTGCATCACAGGATTTTCGGGTGACTTGATCCATTGTCTAATGTAAGGATCGGATAAATTCTTGGGCACAGCTAGATTCTGGACTTGGCTTTTTTTGGGGTCAATCCCAGTGTAAAGGATAGCTGGTATGCCCCCGGGAAGGATAGTGGCTGAGCCAGACCAGCAGCCATTGATATCTGATGGTTGAGAGGGATAAATGGCTGGCTCATGAGGGGTCCAATTTACAAGATCTTTTGATGTGGAGTGAGCCCAGACAATGTTGCCCCACACTGCACCTTTTGGATTGTATTGGTAGAACAAGTGATAAAGTCCCTTGTAAACCATAAGCCCTGCAGTAATTTAGGCACTTTTAGTATTTAAAAATATCATAGAAACCTAGGATAATGCATTAGAATTCAACTCTTTCAGGTTTTTTTTTTTAATCTAAGAATATTTCTCAGAGCAAAAGATTGGACTAACTTTAAAACAGAAATCCATAGAGCAAAAGCTGTAAAAGGCACTAACCATTAGGATCTATTCGTCAAGATGTAGCCATTTGTAAAATTCCAATGTAAAAGCAGATCAAATGACAAGAAAACAAGGAACCAGAAGACAAAGAGTTAGACATCCAAAAAA
Organism: Adansonia madagascariensis; assembly: GCA_038381835.1. NCBI lineage: Eukaryota > Viridiplantae > Streptophyta > Magnoliopsida > Malvales > Malvaceae > Adansonia > Adansonia madagascariensis. The sequence continues at coordinate 7,207,019 of JBBYHL010000009.1, read as the reverse complement.
AAAAGGAACTTTTAGCAAGATATAATAAAGTTAATACAAATAACATTAGAAAGCAAAGAAAAGCGAGAAAAGAAGGGAATGTTTCCAAAGGTGGAATTAAGAGAGTTTATAAGGTAAAAGAAACATATATATACCATTTATCCAGTTCTTGGGAGGTTGAAAATGATAGCCAGTTCTGTAAGGTTGATTTGTAGATGAAGTAGTTTGAACAGTTTGAAGGTTCATGTAAACATGATGGGAAGCTTCAAGTTCCACAATTCTATGGCTAACCAAGAGAGCAAAGAACAGAAACAACCCAACAAATGAGTTAGCCATTTTTTTGATTAGTGGAGATGGATGAGAAGTAAAGGCTTTCACCTATCAAGGAATATTTATAGAAGGAGAAAATGTATAATTTGGGAGGACATGGATGAAGTCAAATTTTAAAAATAAAAAATTAAAAAGAAAGAAAGAAAGAAAATTCAAAACTTGGCATCAAAAGATTGGGATAACAAACAAATTGCTCACATGTTCCACTGTATTCTACATCCAAGTGAATGGTCAAGTTGTGACGACAACATTTTTTTGTTTGGTGGAAATTTATTCTTTTTATTATTCTCATCGTTTATTATTCATTGATTTACAGGTTGACTTTTACTAGCACAAGGATTCAAAGTTTGCGTGAAAGAATGCAACCATTTATTGATTATTCAAACACATTATCAAATTGGCTAACACTTAATTTAAAAGCAGTGAGAAAATTAGTTTAATCTTTGGTCATGTTCAACTGCGGAAAGAAAAGCCCCAATGCACAAGAAAAAAAAAAAAAGAAACCTATGTTTGAATTATTCTTAGAATTCGAGGTGTCATACTTTAAAATATTCAGCCAAATTATTAT
>JBBYHL010000009.1:7184230-7198791 GCA_038381835.1 Adansonia madagascariensis | reverse complement strand
GACGAAAATGAAGTATGGTGAGTTTATATATCCCACAACATCAAGGTGTCAAAAAGGTCATCGAGATCTTAGGACTACCACAACCAAGGCAACAAAGATGCATAAGAGTATTAGGAGGGTCATGGTAGCATGAAGGGCTCACTAAAATGAAATGCATGATCAAAACAAAAGGTATATGGGACAAGGTAAAAGATATACCGGCAAAGGCTTTAAGTTTCTTCCTTTTTTAAAGTAGCAACTTTAAGCTCAGTTTCTTCCCTTTTTTTAGTATTGTTTAGCAAGAAAAGGGTGAAAGGAAGGAGCTTTCCGATAATGTGGTTCCTGATGGGGTGTTTTGAGGATGAAAATACGTGAAAGGTTGAGTTTTGAAGGTGTTCTGGCTATGGTTTTAGGGAGCTATGGGAATGGAGGCTGGTTGACGGTAAAAGGCAATGAAACAGTGTTCTTGGTGAACTTTTGGAGCTAGAGTTGCTGGAGGATTTGTGGGGATGGGTGAAGAGTTTTTTGGGATTGCTGGAGAGCTTTTTCGATAGCTAAGAGAGTTTTTTTCGGATAACTAATTGTGTCATTTTTTTTTCGGTTTAGCCTCTCCTTTTAAAAGACAATGTAAAGGGCATTTTTTATTTTTTCTTCTACACTAAGGCATATCTCAAACTGCCATGTTCAATTGACTCTATTCTTATTGGTTCTGCCATGCTGAGCATGGAGGCAAAAAGGTTGTGAAAGCCTACAAGCTGGAGATATGCTTACTATCCTCTTACACCCATATATCTTATGAAAGTGACATTTGTCATTAATTGTTTGGACTCCAAAAATTTGTTAGAATCAGTTAATGAACCTATAATTGAGGTTTGCAATATTATATGATAGTTCCTTGATGCAAAAACATGTTTAAATCGGGTTTTCAAAGGTTGAAAAATGGCTCAAAATAGACAAAAATGCCTTGGTGTATCAATATAGAACATGTTGTGTCGATACAGAAGGTACATTTTACTCCTGAGTATCGATACAATGAGTTGTGTATCGATACTAAGAGCAAAAAATGTTTTCAGTCTCAAGATTTAGAGGCCAGTATAGATACTCGATGGATTTGTATCGATACTCATGCTTGTGTATCGATACATTTTGCCAAAAATTGCAACTTTAGCTACTGCCAAGGTTTTTATCGATATAAACATGCCAGGTATTGATACCACACCTTGGGTATAGATACCAAATCCTCTCATATCGATACTACATATGAAAATTTAAGTTTTTCACACCATAAAGGCCTCGTATCAATACTTGCACCCCAATATAAATTGTACAAACTTGTGGCTTCCCAATTTACCTTAACTTGGTCACAAAAAATGGGAAATTGATTTGTGTATAACCTTGGTGGCACCATGGAAAGTGGCCTTTGATGCCTCACTTTTACATTTTCTTTAATACTGCTCATAGACATTTTAGAATTTCCCAAAAACTTTTTCGCTGGGCGACGATCTTCACCCACCTTTATTTCTATTTTTTGATTTTGTCATCTTTTACCCAACTTTTAAGATGCCAAAAACTGGTCCGAACAAAATAAGGTATCTACAAGTATCATTTGCAAATTGTATATTGGTGACATGTACCAAGCTGCTAACATATTCAGCTCGTGGATCACCTTGTGGCTGCGTCTGGCCAATTCAAGTTAAGCTTCGGCTTGTTGTTGCGATATGCACTTTTTTCTCTTTTGGTTTCAGAACTGGCACAGGAAATTGCTGCTAGTGTAAGACTAAACGGCAGCCAAGTACGCATCATGGGAGCAAAAGCAGCTAGTCAGGAGCTAGAGAAAAGTACCATCCTCATCAACTCGGTATCATGGGAAGTAAAATTTGACCATATAACCGCATTATTAATCCATAAGGAATTTTGGAACAGACAGGTCTTCATAAGGGCTTCCCTTTTTGGTCCCTATGAAGTGGTATATGTTCGCTATCCGGGTAATATATCAATTGTCCATTCGTTTAGGAGGTGATCATGATGTTCAAGCCGACCAGTGTGCAGCTGAAGCAACCTAATATGTTACACTCTCATTTTTGTGACTTTCGGGGACTGATATGTTATGTCACTTATGTCTTTCAACCTATGCAGGTCTTCAATCCTTACCGCCTGCAGCAAGTTCCAGTGTTTCTGCCACAGATGACGGCCTGTACTCTGGCCTTAACAATCATGGGCAAGTAATAAAACCTTTAGGAGTTGATGTGCCTATGAAGAAAAGAGACAGGCTTACTCCAAGCATGATAGCTGTGATTATTCTGTTATCTTTTTCAGCTTTTGTTGTATGCTTTGGGATCATTTGGCTTATTGTTTTGAAATACGGAGCATGCATCAAGGAACCAGAACAGATACCACAAGCTATAACATTCTTTCCACCAAAACAGTCAGGTATTTCCATTATGACTAAATTCTTAGATGGCAGTACAAAGTTATGAACCACTTATTAAGCTCATAGAACATGATTTTGTTTTCAAATATCAACACTTTCGGAAGCAGGCTTTCTTCTTCCTTGATCAACTTCAAGATTCTGGTTTGCCATTCTTCTATTAATCAGTCATGATTAGTCAAAAGTTTGGGCTCACTCTGATCTTATTTTGTGACAAATTATGAAATTTAAAATTCAACGAGCTGTGATTCAAGGAAGTATGTCAAGAGCTGCATCATTGTCAATCAGTTTTAATGGGATGACATATACAGGATTGGCAAAGAACTTCCCTTTAAATGATATTGAAAGAGCTACCAATAACTTTGATGCTTCCCGGGTGATTGGTAAAGGGGGTTTTGGTATTGTCTACAGAGGTGTTTTAGATGATGGTGTTGCAGTGGCCGGGGATGTTCTGAAGAGGGAGGATCAACGTGGGGGACAAGAATTCTTGGCGGAAGTGGAGATGCTTAGCCGCTTGCACCACAGGAATCTGGTTAAACTGATTCGTATTTGCACCCTGGCTAATATACGCTGTCTTGTCTATGAACTTGTTCCAAATGGAAGTCTTGAATCTCATTTACAGAGTGTATATCTTCAGCAAAAACTAAAAAAACCATCTCGTATTTTTGCCGTTTGTGATTAGATCGCTATAAATTTACAGCTTTGATATTATTTAATTCTCTATTCGTATTTTCTCAGGACTTGGTAAGGAGACTGATCCACCTAACTCGGGTGCTGGAGTGAAGATTGCCCTTGGTGCAGCTCGAGGCTTAGCTTATTTACATGAAGATTCCAGCCCCCAGGCTATACATCGAGACTTCAAGTGTTGCTGGAACATGATTTTACACCCAAAGTTTCAGATTTTGGATTGGCTAGAACAGCATTGGATGAAGGGAACAAATACATTTCAACTCATGTAATGGGCACGTTTAGGTATTAACACTTCTGCACCATCATTCCTGAAACAATCCTTTTCAATTTTCATTACCAGTTGTCATTTTTCAACAAAGCTTATTTGACATCTGCATACTTGTGAACGTCTTTCAGCTACTTGGCTCCAGAGTATGTAATGACTGGTCACCTTCTTGTCAAGAGTGATGTTTATAGTTACGGTGTGGTTCTACTTGAGCTCTTAACAGGGAGGAAACCTGTGGATTTTTCGTAGCCCCCAGGTCAAGAACATCTTGTTGCATGGGCTCGTCCACTACTCATGGCTAAGGAAGGTTTAGCAACGGTCATTGATCCAGCTATAAAATCTGATATCTCATTCGATAGCATTGCCGAGTTAGCGGCAATCGCGTCAATGTGCGTGCAGCCTGAAGTATCTCATCGTCCTTTTATGGGCGAAGTTGTTCAAGCATTAAAGCTAGTGTGTAAGGAATTTGATGAGAAAAATGAGGTAGAATCACAAGTTGGCACCCAGGAGGAATTTCCCAACATTGTAGATGGTAAGATTAGCAGCCATTCAATTGAACTTGTGGAAGCTTCGCAGACGTATCAGCCGGTCCCAGGCTTCGGTTTTTGTCTTGAGAGCAATATAGCAGCGTCAGCGTAGGGTTTTTTAAGTATCCCGCTGGGAGTTGAGGAGCAGGGACCTGGGTTCTTCAGGAGGCACTCATGTTCTGGCCCTCTAGGAGGAAATAGAAGGAGAAGGCATTTCTGGCAAAGAATGAGAAGTTCATCAAGAGGAAGCCCAAGTGAGCTTGGATTTTCTTTCAAATTTTGGCCTGGGTCTCGTTGAAAATTTTGCTAGAACTCTCTTTTATAATAGCTTCCATGAAGGTAGTTAACAGTCGGTTTTCGTGAACAAGAACTGGGAAATTTACTGGTTGAATACCATTGCTTAATTCTGTCACATGTATCACATTAACAAAGTTTTGAAAATTTTCTTTCTTCCTCTGAATATTTGAATTTTGGTTTTTATCAATGCAAGGGAATACCAATAATAATTGTTAAATGATGAAGAGTTAAAATGTGAAATCAATTCAGAGCCTCGTGACGTTGCTTTCATTGAATGCCTTGGATCTCGCATGGAAATGTTTTACTCAAATTCAAGTTAATGTAAGATACAGTTCAAATGTTAGATATAAATATATATTCAATACAAATATATTTAATTTTTTAATTTTTTGAAAATTTATTATAAACATTATTAATGTCTAAAAACGGAACTATTATCCAACCACCATCATCCAAGGAGGCAAAAAGGGGTCAAAGAAACCACCAGCTGAAAAAGTCCTCTGAACCAAGTTTTAATTGCACACAATCGAAAATGACGCTACAAAGCATAACACCAAAGCCATCAAGGTAAACGAAAATTATAAACCAAAAGCCATGTAACTTGGGTAACAAACAATACAAAATGTAAAGATTAAACCTAGACTGAAGAATAAAGTGAGGGGAAAAAAATAACCTATTTAATGGGGCTCTATCGCAAGAAAGCGAGGCACCCCTTGTATGCGGCACTTGTACAAAAATAAATGCCTTTTCGAGATATGTTAAAACATGGTGACAAACACCCGACCATGAAAGTGAGGACAACACAGGCATCTTCAAAACACAGAACGAATTCTTTTCTTATAAATTTATTCTTCTTTCGTGGGGTTGGAGTATTCAGTCCCGTTTCCTGATGCAGTTATTCCGGATGAAGCACCCGATGACGTATTGCTTGTAGTGCTTCCATTTTGGAAGCTCTTAGATGCTACAGCATGGTTTATCTGAGGATTATTAGTTGCAGGCATTTGCCCCTCCTCGGCTAACTTTCTGAGAAGGTTCATAACGGTGGGGAGGAACTTCGTAGACAAGGAAATAAGCCCGGGGAGCTGCAAGCATAAAAAGGTTAATTTATTAGTCATTCAATCAAAAGGAAACAAATTAATCACAATGACAATCGAAATAATTAGTCCTTAATGGTTTCGTTATATGTAAGAAAGTTTTCTAAATTATTGCATTTGGTAAAAACTATGTAATGCCATGCATGATACGGACAATACTTTTTGAAATTCCATCCAAATAGCACGTACATACACTCCACGAATTAATTTCTGATTACAATACATCAGTTTACTAATATTTATGAGCTGCAAAATAAAGATAAGCGGAATATTTAAAAAACAGAATCTGGTAACCATGTTTAAACCTAAAATCTTTCCCCAGCAATCCGTTCCTAAAGTTTACATCACCAAAAACATTTTTAAATGCCTTTGAAGTGAATAGGTTCAATGCACCGTAATGTACGAGTCATTGACTAAACAATTATTTGAAGCATGCTCAGAAATAAAGAGGGGACAGAAAATTTTAGTTTGATACTCACAGCGCCATTGCGGAATTCTCCCGAAATGTCAAGCTGCACCCATAAAGCCTTCATAATTAGGTAACCCACAAAGATGACACCCAGATATAAAGGATTTCTGCAATGAGGATATTTGCAAGTAAGCACCACAACATGGACAAGGATAATATCATTGAATACCCGCAACCAAAATTAATTCAAAGCTACAAATGCAACATGCACCTTAGAAGAGTCATAAATTCATTAAATCCCAAGACTATCAAGGCAACAATTGCCCATGGAGGTGGCAACCAGTTGTTGTTACGCTTGTTGGCTTCCTGAAAGTAGAAGAAAACTAATCAGGAATCAGTAAACTCAAGAGAAAAAAGAAATGCATCGGCAATGACATGTCCAATTAGACCAAAATATTAATTCTGAATTCCAGTGAATAAAGCTTGACAGTGATAATGTATATTGCTACAAAGAGGTAGTACATGCGCAAGATTAGGGGGACACGACAGTATTTCTGGGGCAACATTTGATTGAAGTAGCAATGAAGGCTGCAGTTAACTAGAGCCATTATCATGAATTTAGTTTGCAACAGACTTATTTTTCTAGCACTTTTTATGATGCTCTGAATATTAACAATGCACCATTGGAATTTAATTTGATGTCTAACGTTCTATTTAACATAATGCAAGGACAATTCAAATCAATATTATATGAGGAAGGGGAGAAAACGAAATATGCAGATAATTAGAATTTTAAAATTCATGCCTGAGCAGAAATGGCCTGAGTGACACTGTACTCTGTCTCAGCCCTGAACTGTCGCCACAAAGACTTGCACTGAACAGGCGTGATCAATGTCTTAGCAGGTGGAACCTATAGCAGACAATATCAGTCACAAGAATGAATCACACATAATTCATGGAGAAGAAAATAAGAGTTATCAAATGATGAAGTTAACAGCATGAGAGAGAACAACAGGAAATATATCAAGACACTGGAGTTGCTTCAGCATTCTACATTTAGTAGGTGAATGACACACAAAGTCTGCTATTCATGGAAACTTTCATTGTCAGACAAACCCGACAACCTTGGCTTCCCATGTATAATCCATGTGATACATAGAAACATCAGCAAATTGTATGCAATGGTCAAGCAGTTCATTTAGCTCAACTAAACCTCATAAATATCCTCAGCAAGAACAAGACGTCACCTGCTCCCAAGTGCTTGAAGCCAGTGGATCAAATATTGCAATGCTCTTATCAGTCACAGCAGCATTATTTTTGGTATCCACCAAGGCAGATGTTAGTGTACTCTCAATATTATCAACATTATCATCCAACCGGATTGCAGCCATAACAGATAGCAACTTTAAGGACTGGCAACAGATGATAAAAAAGTTTAGCAGAAAATAGAATGTAGCATAATTCTTTAAATCCAACAAATGATAGTACATAAACATACTGCAGAGCGAGCTGTTCTAGTGATGGCTCGAATATCTTCTTTCCCAGTCCAAACCCGCGGCATTGAATCAGAATCATGACTAAACAATGTTGAAAACCTGTATATAAATTTATAGTCAATTTCGATAATGTACAATGTCTAGCAAATCAAACACTTTAACTCAACATTTAAACAAGCTATTACCGGTCCTTCATACGGATTAATGCCCTTCCAGCTTCTTCTCTAGCTTTTACTTCAACCACACCTCTTGCATAATCCTGTAGACTCATTAGCATCTTCTCCTTGGATTTTTCATCCATTTCGAAACCAGAGAGGGCACTGGAGAGTCCAGAGATAGCTGATTCAGTTTCACGCGGGAGAAGTTTCTTTATTGAGGGCCAGGTATCATCATTAGCTCCATCTAAAAGTGCTTCAACAGGTCCTGATAACGCCTCGCTCAACTTTGCCTGTTTTAAACGCACCATAATGATCAGTATGATTCCAAGTGGAGATTTAACCACTCATAACACATGTTGTGAATGTCATCATGATAAATTCTTCAAAGGTTATGAAAGTCTCAACCACATACAACACAGAAATCAAACAGACGAGTAATCACATCAATGCCAACATTGATATGAAGTAATTCATTGTTTACGATATAAAGTATATCAGAAAGAAAAGAAAACACCAAAGGGCCCAAATTTATGGTCGTCCAAAGAATTGAACTAGAAGTTCCAGGCGTTTCTTATCCAGACCTAGATTGCATGCCCATACGGTAAAGTTTTCTAACCAGCTGTGTAATATGACATCTTAGTTAATTGGCTTCAATTATTCCTAAAGTTATTCACACTGTAATGTAACAATGTAAAATTTTCAACAAGTAGCAACATAGTAAAGTTTTAACAAATCAACTGAAGATGACCTCTTAATTAATTGGGCTAAAATTACTTTTAAAGTAATGGACACCATATGCATTGAAAATTTCAACAACAAACAAGTCCGAGAAAACAAATGTCATAACATCATGGTATGAACTTCAAAACACCTTGCCCCCTTGCAACCCACCTCAAACAATGCGAAAATGATGCAGTCTCCTGCTTTATATTTTTGTTAGGTTACACTATCCCCAACATTTCATAATATTGCTTCATTGGTGTGAATTAATAAACAACAAGTAATCTGGAAATTATAGAATTGTCGATAACCATAAGGATAATATAAATGGTTAGAAGGGACAGAGAGATAAAGTTGTTATTACCTCATATGACGAAGTCAGCTCCGCAAGTTTGGCAGCTCGGACCAAAGCAACATGTGCTTCAATATCACGACGTAGCTTATCCCTAACTTTAGAGGAATCCCAATTTGCTAGTTCAACAACAGCATCTGAAAAAATAATGTCAAACTCCACATGTACTCAGTCTACCTCAAAAACCCTCATTTACAAATAACTATAGTATCAAACCTATTAAATGCAGCCAATTTACGAACGCTCATTATTTAAAGTTTCGATTCATAGTACAGGTTTAGAAAATCATTTTTCCTTATAAATAATTTATTGCCCAACAAACCTTTTCAGTGACTTGTTTTTCCAGTTAATAGCTCTTTAACTTGTGTTTTGTAGCTTTTGTTTGTGTGTTAGTTTAAAGCTATGAGAATGATTCATGAAGTTCAACCATACCTGCATATCCTTTATCAAACAAAGCCATGTACAATTCAGTGCAATTGCGAGCAGCCACAGTAAAACCCTCCCCTCCATCCAAAGCCTTCTCAAATGCTTCCTTATGTTTTTCAAGAGTTTCTGACCTTAAATGTCCTAGCATGGATAGATGGGCTGGTTGGACAAGCTAAATCAGAAGACAAAAAGCAAGTAAGTTGAGAAAATTTAGATAACAAAAAATATTGGACAAGAATAAAATGCGTGCTATTACTTGTAGCAGTTTTTCTTCAAGCTGCTTTCTTTTTGCAGATCTCACACCTTCATCAAAATATGTGGCTTCTGAATCATATCTAAAATCAGAACAAAATCAACAAAGAATTCGACGTCAGTGACACGGTAGTAAAACCTGGAAAATAAGTATGGAAAGAACAAAAATCTTGAATTTGATCATCAAAACTGCCCCTTATGTGGTCAAGTTATGCCCCAAGATAATCTTTCATCTGCCTATTCAGTCAAGCAACATATCATTATCACCATCATGACTCACAAGTCATCAGGTTGCCAATTAGTTATCAAGACATTCCTGTTTATCTTTCAGCTTCAGAGCTCTGTACAGTTACTTTCGAAGAAAGAATCACTTCTATAACTTCTTTAATGCTCAAAGGCCTTTTGCCTAAGTCAGCTCAGCTCTTCCAAATGCTTATATAGGTAGTAGCCTCTTTGTAACTTAGAAACTGAAAAACTTATCTTGAAATCTTATTAAAGCAGTCTTACTCTGATAGAAAAGTGCAGAGAATTGAATTCAGCTTCTTCCCAAAGCCAGCAACTGGACCAGACCGTACAGCTTCTTCTAATAGACACCAGCTCTGTCATATGAGGTAATAGATTGGTTTGAGTTTCGATAAAAATAGGCAACTCCACAAACTGTGCATTCATGTTTGTGCATGCATATATTTATGAATATAAAGACGTATATAAATGTTCACGTACCTCATTTGCAGAGAAACCAGCATACTTTTCATTGGCAATTTCTTCGCATCTTACCGTAGCCACCATGACCTACAGGCAAATGAAACATAGATAACAGAAAAATAAACAAAATTTACAAATTTCTTTCAAGTTCGATTCTACATTATGTCCAAAAGGTTACCTTATGGGCTGGAAGATCAAGGTCCTTATTCTCCTTAATAACTTTCCAGATCTGTTGTGCACTAAATGAGAACCCTGAAGCAGGTACCACTCCTCTCCGATCTCCAGCAAGCCCCCCCGGTGCTATAGAGTGGAAGAATCGTTGTCTCAAATTAGCAACCTTCATTAATAACAATAGAATCAGACAAAAATCCCATCTGAATGCCAAGTAGTCAAATATTTCAACACCACGTCCAACATTCAGAAAAATTATATAGTAAGTACTAGGTAGATCTTTTATTTTAGCCATGGACAGAAAAAGTATATTACATAGTACAACCCGGCCAGCAAGAAAAAATGAAATGCATCAGCACAAACGAGAAAAAAAAAAGTCATGAAACATTCAATAGGGTGCCATCACAAATCTAGAAGTAGCTATTCAACTTCGTCTTTCTTTCCATTTAAAAAACTTCTAAACAGCCAATATAGTTAAAGTTTGTTTGCACGCTATGGGCACAGAATGTCCTAATGAGATGACTTAAACATGGTACCTGCTCTTTAAATTGCTCTTCCCTTTCTTCATAACTAGAAAGTGCAACAACCTCAACCTGGCCATTGTTTGTAATAGCATTAAATCATCACAAACAATACTCATTAGAAAATGTATACAAAGACATTAAATATTTAAATTTATGTTGAATAACTCATAAACCAACGTCATACATTGAAAAATTCACTTAATGGAGTTTCCTTATGTGCCTGTGGCTTAGGAACTGAGTCCCATATCTGCAATTCAAAGAAGATGGGTCAGATCAAAACATCATTTTAAGTTAATCAGAAACGCATTAGGCATAAGCACCATTTATCTGTACCTTCTGAATATCTTCCCTCAAAACAGGCTCTAAATTTTCCAGTGGTGTCTGTCAACAAGAAATAGTTAAAAAAAAAAAAAAACCTTAATCAAAATTAGAAAACCCTTAGTTAGATATAAAAACACTATAAAGCTTAGATACTAAAAATTCTTAAGGAAAGGTGAATAACAAATTAGCTCTCCAAGCACAAGATGCTCCATAAAAGAAAGGTACCCACCCTTGTTTTATCACGGATGACAAACAGCAAAGTCGTTTTGCGAGGACTAAACAATCGCATCATGACCTGGAATCAAAAACAACCAGATAAAGTAAAGAACCACTCGAAATTCAGGGCAGTGCTTAGAAAGGGCAGGAATATTGTGAATACCTGGAATACAGTCTTCAGAAGAGGCTTGTTTGCAGCTTGCTCACGACCAATATCATGACACCACCTAAATGAAAAATTGCTCATTAATATCACTTGCACATGCTACTGATAGCAATTAACCTAAAATGAATACTCAAAACCATGCCAAGCACCATATAGGTGCCAAACCTTACATGTTTATGAGGACTATATCTGAAACTGCCAATGCAAAAAGTGCACTTTGTTTCTCAAATGCTGTGTCATCCTGGAATGAGGCAAAAAATAAATAACTAAATAAATATGTAGAAAAGAAAGAATCTCTCCTTCCGCATTTTTTCATAAAACAAAGGAAGATAAGACAAAATTCAACCAAAAAATATACAAATAGATAATACACTCAATATTCAACTTTCATAATCTGAATTCCAACTCTTGATTTGGTTCAGTTTGATCCATCACTCTGAAAAACCCAGGGTAAATTACCAAATTTTATTCTTTGATCATGATCAATTTGATTTCTTCAATTTCGCCCAATCTACTAATCTATGTCCCTGAAAATCATGCTATTGAATAAATATCACCTATAGTAGAACTTCGATTAAAGAAAAAAAATGAAACTTTCAGGATTAAAAGCCTGACTACTAAATGATGACTGACCTTTAATTTGATTTTACTCTCTGGTAAAACAAAAATTAATTCAAAATTACAACCAATTCCTACAAGGTTTAGTCTCCTCTCCGTACTCTCCAACACAACTATAATCACCATTAATAAGAATTAATTTCTCAATTCATAGGTGGGTCTTACACAAATGAATGATGCTGATGTGTGCAGGGATTCAAATAGTGGCTGCAACACGACGCTATAGCCATTATTTAGCGGTTTTGAGACCCTCCATTACCAATATAACAACTGATTTTTACTGCAATTGACCGCGATAACGTTCATTTTATCTGCAACCGCAATAAACGCAACGCGACCGAAATGCATCCGCAATCACATTTTAAATCCCTGGATACGTGTATTGAAAAGTAAAGGATAAAAAACTAATGAAGGGGAGCCCACCCTTCCTACCACTAACACATTATTAGCCTCACCAAGCCATTGAAAATTTGTAAGAATTATTTAAAGGATATAGTTGATAAATTGCCATCAAAGCAGGGTCCTAGAGAAATAACAACTCGTTTAATAAATCAAAATGTGTATCCATATATACTCTTCTATTTTTCCTTTTCCTTTGGTCACATGGAAGGAGGGATATCCTGAATCCTACGTTTTGCAAAAAGAGGCAAAAAATATCTTTAAGCTAACAAGGGAAAGGAAGGCAAACAACAAAGCAAGCAAAAGTAGCCGTTGGTATCTAAAAAAACATCGTTTCAATTTTTGGAGAACATATGTTAATGATAGAATGCAAGCTAGCAACAGCACCTCCCCACGTTCTCTTCCATCAGTACCCTCCAAATCCATTACTAGAGTGCAAGGCTCTATACCGGCACATTTTGCCACCCAAATACCTTTAGTGGTTTGAGACCTGAAAAGAAACATTAAATTAGTTGTTTAAGCCAATTGAAAGAAATGAAATGTGTTATCAGAGAAACATAAGTTACCTTCCTTTAAATGCATCCATTTCCCTGAAATTGGTGTAAAACAAATGATTTAACAGTGTGCTTTTACCTGTTAAGATCATGGAAAACAAAGTGAAACTTTAAATGGCATAAGCAGAACTTACATGGCTACCATGATAAAATGCCAAAAATTAAAATCATTCCCAACGGATGTTAGAATAAACAAAAATGATGCGACAAAGATACATATAAAACTAACTACAGAAGTAATCCTACAATATCATATAGAAATGAGTTCATATCAAACTGAAATATGAAAAATATGACTTCGCTGGAAGCCGAAGTGACCAAACTTCAAGCTTACCATACCCTCACATGCATTCCACATATTTCTAATTTAATATCAGTAAACAAAATGAGAACAAATAACTGAAGCAGCTTAGTACGAACTACAAATAGACACCTAAAGAATAAGAAAAGAACAAGTATAAGATGTCATGAAGATATAAAAGCATACCGCTGCTTTGTGGTCCCATGATGGAAACCACAGCATATGACAACCCGCATTCAGCAAGTTTTATTTCCTTGATGAAGTGTTCGATTCCAGTATCATTGAATGAACCATCTCCATCAATAAGTTGAGTTGAACAACATTCCTCATTCGTGGCTGTGAAATGAAATATTCATACAATGTGTAAGTAAAGAGAAGAAAAGCTCCCATAACAAAGCACTAAACTAACCGATTCATTTTTCCTTGTTGATTCAAAATTAAATTCTCCATATCAATTGATCAAGGAAAATAAATTTAAGAATGCCTTAACTAAAAAGAATTAGTATATTTATCAATGTTGACAGAGAAATTTGGCAAAATTTTAATATCTAAAGAGCTGATAATTCAAAATCGGATTTTTCTTCTCTTCTTTTTGTTTTTTTTGTTTTTGTTTTCCTTCGCTTTCTCAGCAACCAAACAGTCATATATACATAAATGTTATTTCTGGTCCCGATCCAAACATCAAAAATAAATTTCAGATTTACAATACTTAAAGAAGCTCTTAAAAACCGAAGAACCAAATTTCAAATATAAATTTTCACATAAAAGAAATGGCATCGCCCATCAACTAATAATATAAAAAACAAAATCATTAAGGCGGCGTTGCATTTCCAAACGCTCTCGTTGCCGTTAATTACAGAAATTAAACAAGAAACCGAAAAGAAAAAATAATAAATAAAAGGAAGAAACGGATCATTGTAAAGAACTATAAATAGAGGGAAAATAGTAAGGCAAAACAGAAATTAAAAAAAAAAAAAGATAACGATGAGATGGGATGATAAGCAAAAGTACCCATTGAATCTTGTTTGAATTTGATAGCGCAAAAAAGCAGGAGATCGATTTCAATGAAAGACAGAGGTAGAGGAGAAAAAATAGAGAGAGAATTTGAAGCTCCTCTTCCTCTTTATTACTATTTTTTCTTTAAAAATGGGCTGAACTGGTCATAATGTAATTAAAGATGTCAAAGTAGATTAATTAATACTTCAATGGTAGTATTTTTTTTTTTCTTCCTTTCTATTTAATTAAAATTATTATTCACATCAGAAAATTTTTAAATTTAAATTTTAAAATATTATTATTTTTTAAAATTTTAAATATTTTTTTAAAAAAATATGTGTCAATATAATTTAACTCACATGCATGCGTCCCCCTATAAATTTCCATACACCTCCAATCGAGGTGCAGACATGGAAGCATGTGATTGGTTGTCCAAGACGAAGGGAAAGCAGTTTGTGCGGTTTAAGATCAACGGTATTTTGTTTGTCTGAAAGTTT
>JBBYHL010000009.1:7156127-7167194 GCA_038381835.1 Adansonia madagascariensis | reverse complement strand
TTGATAAGTGCTTCAAGAAACCAGCATATTTAGTCATGATGATGCAGAAAGAAGTTCAATTATGAGGGAGAAGAAATTTGACTCATTGCCTCATTTGAAACAAATTTATCGACTACAACTAAACTTTGTCTCACCTAAAAGCCATTATCAAAGAGAAATGTGAATTTAATATCGCTTAGATGTAGAATGGGTGAGGGATTTTGTTAAACCCTCAAGAGAAAACAAGTGGCTTTGCAGGCCAAGGCCAGACAAGGTTGAAAGTAAATTAAAGCCCTGAATCAAGAAGATTTATTAATGATGATGAAAATGTTAACAATATTTCAATATGCATTTTATAGGTTGATTGTCCTACAATAAGAGCAATCAACAGGTTCCGGAAAATGAGAGGAAACTCCAGCCTCACTTTGTTGTAAACAATCACGACTTTGAAGCTGAAACATGAAAGCTGTATATTAATGGATTGTTTCAAATAATGCAGCATCATCATCCTCCCACCATCTAACAAGATTGAGTGCAGCAGAATCAATACACTTCAAAACATTTGGTTGGTGGTGCTGGTGATTTACTCAGGTTTCCGGCAGGTAATGATAGCGAACTTGATCACGCCTTTCTGGTACCCTTCGATCATCAGTGGCATCACCAATGCCCCTTTTATTGTTTTTAATCCTAGTAATCAACTCACAATTAATGAGCAAGATCAAGAAAAAGAAAAGTTCTCATCTCACCAAAAACTAAATAAGTTATAAGGACAACAATCAAAAAAGCTAAAATTATTTTCTCCGAAATAGGAAGTGCATGCAAGTGTCAACAGTGGAACAAGACCTAGAAATCAACACACCAAAAAAAAAAAAAAACTTTTAATTATTCTTCCTATAACTAAAAACATTAAGTATGATCTAATTCACTCATATGACTCCCTTTATGTAATCATGGAAGATGAAACTAAAACAGAGAAAGGATATATAAGATATTTGCAAGTTGTGCTAAATTTACTTACCACTACGTAGCAGCGATCTGAAGCCCTTCCAGGTGAATGCAGAGCGTATCACTGCTGGCCAAAATGGGGCAACATGCTGAGACCAATCGGCAGCCTTTATATCCTGCAATGCAGGTCATGAATCGATTATTACAAGTGAAAAAATCAACTTGTTAAAGACATTGCATCTGCTCAGAGTTTTAGTCAGTCAGTCAGTCGGCAAGATTAACTAGTTTATCTTCATGATAATTAAGTCAACTATATATTATATCTCATCAGAAGGTTATACGAGCTGTGAATTATATGAAATATCGAATTTGATAGCGACTTTTAGCCTATTCAAGGGAATAATATAAATTACCTGGAGAGATAGGGATTGTAGTAATTTCACATAATCAGAAGTAGAACACCACTCCGGTAAATAGTAAGCATTGCATATCCTGCTTAGGAGCTTTTTCTCCCATGGCTGCAAAGACTCTTCAGAGGGACCAAGATCCCTATGGCACCATGTCACTATTATTATTGTGCCTCCTGGAGCCGCTACTCGCACCAACTCATTAACAAACTGCCAGTTTTGGAGGCAACAAAATGACTTGATTAACATATGGTGCCACAATACCAAAATATGCACTGAGCAAATTATAGCATGGATGTCATAGTTCCATTAAGCTCTACAAGTCAAACCCGAAGTTAACAACAAAATGTAACATATTAATCTGGGATTAAATCAAACCTTAGCTTTTTCAGGCATGTGTTCTCCGCTTTCCATAGACCAAACTAGATCAAATTGACCATCAGGGAATGGTTGCTTCAAAGCATCTGCAACTTGAAAAGAAACCTGCTAATATGGCACAGTGTTATATATAAAGCAATTAGTAATATTAGACCCATCTTTCCGTCGACAAAACTAAATATTTGCAAAGATCGAATAAGCAAATTATTTTGAGGTGATATTAATGTCGTCAACAAAAACAATTTTCCTTGTATGTGGACAGGGTAAAGGCTTGAAATGTAGAAATTACTGATGTGAGTTTTTGACATCTACTTTGTCTGCTAGTCCTTCATCTTTAGCAAGATCATTGGCCCTCCCAGCTTGAACAGGGCTCAAAGTAATGCCTTGGCATTTTGCTCCAAATTTCCTTGCTAGGTATCTGGAGCTGCCTCCTATCCCGCACCCAACATCAACTATTGTCTTGGGCCACCTTGCAGGATCCTCTGAGAAAGGTAAAAAGAAGCAATTGTTAGAAGTTCATCCTCATTCATGGCACCAGCCAAACAAGGACCTTGGAGCATCTATAGATCAATAAGTTTTCATTTTTACAGTCATTGCATGCTTTCGTTTGAACCACCTTATTCTTTATTTCAACAAACACCATATAATAATAATAATAATAATAATAATTCAAGAACATGTGTGAATATTTGGTTTCGTTCTTGTCAATATTGAAGGTATACTGGACCTATGGACTGTTGAACTCACGCTACTGTTAAGCCCGAGTCTAAACAAGTTATCATTTAAACAAAATTCATGAAGGAGAAAGAGTTAACAGAATTAACTACTCATACATGCTATTGTTGTTATAATCTAATTTTTCGTGAAGCAATCATGCCAAGGAAAAGAAACATAGCTATAAAACTAATGAAATTATAAATTTGAAACTTAGCTCATTTGATTTACGAAGTATAGCCCTTTCTTTATCCTAGATTGAAACTTTTTTTGTATAAAAAAATAATGAAATTATGTCAATTTCAGCCATCAATTTAAGTCTCGTTTGGATGTCACTTTATAGCTTATTTTTTTCTTATTTTTGGCTTCCCAAAAGGTAACTAAAAAATAATTTTTGATTAAAAAACAAATGAATGAAATACAATAAACAAAATAATTCTGTACAAAAAATTAATTTTCATTTTGTTGTCATTTTTTTATTTACCATTTAAAGAACAGAAAAAAAAAAAAAAAAAAAAAAAACCAAACAAATGCCCAAGTTATTTATATGTTAGATGCTTCTTTAGAAAAAATAAATAAATTCACATAAAACTAACTAGAATTTGGTATTCTCTCTACCTGGATAGTGTCTCTCCATAGTGTAAGACATATATGTTTAGTATTTTAAGTAGAGTGAGTAATTTTTCTGGAAAAAAAAAATGTGAAAGACAAAAGTACTTGTGATTTCATATTTATTATTACTTTTGTACGTAATTTTTTGAATTGATATCTACTTCATAATAATAAACTTAATCAACAGCATTTACCTATACTATTATAAATAAAATAATTGAGTTTAATATTACGAGTTAAATGATATTAATTTAATTATTGAATTTATATAAAAGATTAATTAATTTTATAATACTAAATAATAAAATAAGGTACAAATATCTTTCAAACTTTTTTTAAGAAATTAATAACCTCTTAAAAAAACTACCTACCACGTCTAAAAACTACACATTTAATATTAAAAATTAAAACTACCCATTTATTCAAAAAAAAAGAACTCATTATTTACTAAAAAAACTACCCTTGTTCTTTATGAAAAAAATTCCATTTCTTTTTTTTTTGGGAAAAAAACTAATAATCTTTTTTAATTTATTATTTATTTTAAAAAAATTTAAAAAATTCATATTAATAATAGTGATAGTAATTAGGGATAGACACTGATGTGTTTGGTTTGAAATTTCTATAAAAATAGAGTGAAGTTGAACTGGTAAACTCTCCAATTAAACATTTTTATACAATTGGAATTAGTTAAATGTTTTTTTATTATTATTTATTTAAAATATATGTTGTTTACATTGCTAGAGGTGAGTCTTGAACTCAAAAGCTCCTTCACCAACTAGTCTTAATTTTAACCACAAAATTAGCTATTTGATTAGTTAAATAATATCATCATATTTAATACTATTCGGTCATAGAAGATATAATCAACTACCATAAATGTTTCAATTGAACTGAAGAATTAAAAGTAAGACTCACCGAATCAACGAATGAATCGATTATTAAAAACATTGCATAAAACCCACGTAAAACAACATATTTGAAATAGAGACAATCAGACAATAAAAAAATTAGGTTTTTTTTCTTTGGTAAAAAGGAGACAACCAATTTGAGCCACAAACATAAATTAAAAGGAGACAACAATCAATTAAATTTACATAACAAAATATGCTAAAAAAATTATTTAGAAAAATAATTTCAAAATATAGTTAATTAAGAAATTAAAAAAATTTATCAAAATTAAAATAAAAAAGCCGAATGCTGGTAGTGGTGGCCATCGGACCACAGAGTTAAAAGACCCTTAGAAGTGCCAAAAGAAATAAAATAAATAAAAAGCTTAGAAGTTCCAAGGGTCTGGCTAACTCTTCGGTCTGAGACGTCAAATCAATCCTTCCTCCGTTAGCAATTTATAGAAATGTCAGGTCCGTGTGCAAGTTACGCGTTGAGAAATAAATAAACAAATGATTACAATTTCTGGGTCACTATTAAAGTGACGGTGAAACATGTAAATTAACATTTTTGAGTGTTCGACTGATTTTTCATAAAATATTAATTTTTAAAAAATTAATTTAAAATAAAACAACGGCTGGATTCCTACTCTAAAAGCATAGATATTTTTTAAGTTACTTTCACTTTTTCTTTTTTTTGGGTACGGATCTAAATTTAAGTGGCGGTCCTTTTTTTCTTTATAAAAAATATTTTACATATTTTAAAAGCATAAGATATTTTTAAAAAAAATTTTTGTTTAATTGATTTAAAATTTATTTTTTATTTGCAAATGTCATTTCCATAAAAAACATTGAAAAATATTTTTATAATTTTTAAAATTCATTTTTTAGCAAAATGTAAAATGTGTAGATCTTCATGAAATTCCAAATTAGACCAAGAAAATGTTTTTATTTTTAAAAAATATTTTATTTTCTATATACATAAAAAATGATTTTTTTATCTTTTTACATATATATATATATATATATATATATATATATATATATCAGATAATCTACAAATCCTAAGTCTCCAATTAAAATCTATTTTCTCTATTATCATCAAAATAAAGAAGACAAACTAATAACACCAATATTAAACTATCAATCACAAATCAAAGTAATTTATCAAATATTAAAATTTAAACTTAATTTACTTCTTTTGGAGCTTTACAAAAAGAAAAAAAAAAACTGCAAGAAATGATGCCCACTAAGTGACCCATTGATCTCAAATAGTACATACCCGAATAAAACGCAACAAAACCTCACCACATAGACATAGTTTTAGAAACATAAACAAAAACGGTGAGACTTAAAGATTAAACGTCAAAAAAAGTCTGATATACGTTTAATAAGGATAAAAATAATTTAATAAATACAATCTAATATATTTACACACAATTAATTCGATGTTTAATATACATAACATTATTATATATGTTTATAATTATTTAGTCATTACTGCCATGTTAAACATGTGTTTTCTTTAGAAAGCCGAAAGTAAAATTTGCATCAATAAAGCTTAGCTAATTAAAGTATTAAACCACAAAAAAAATTCAAGAATTAAAAATTAATAAATTGGTTCATTTGATGGAATTTACTATAATTCTTCATCATTAGTAAGTTATTATTGGCCAAAAAAAGTGTACATTAAGACATCAAACCTTATTTAATCATTTTAAACCTTTTCATTTTTTGTATTAAAAAATTTTAGCTTAATTTTTACTATTTTTATTTTTCATAAAAACTTAAAATGATATTTGAAAAATAAATAAATGTAATTAATAAATCATTTTTTAATTTCAGTAAAATTAATATATTAAATATAAAAAATTTAAAATAATAATTAAATAAATTTTAATTAATATTTATAAGTATTGATTAATCCAGCCAAATAGAATATTTTAAAACGAAAAAAAAAAAGTTACTATTAGGAAAAGAAAACGACTAACCTTTTTCTTTTCCTTTGCATTTTTTTGTTTTACTTATTCATAAGCATTTCAGGAGAATATTTCCCGAAGCCATTGAAGTTTAACCAATTACAGTTTAATTAAAATTGAGCATCAAATAAAATATTCTATTTACAAATTAATTATTCTTTTCCCCTTAACTAATTTAATCATATGTAGTCGTCTTTCAGTCAAAACAGTTGCAGGATTATATTAATAGATCCTTTCTTTAAGTCCTGAGTTTGACGCTCTGCAACTGACCTTAAAATCCCAACGATAAACAACTGTCTTATAGGAATCCGACAGGTGGATAGAAAAATATCTATGTATATAAATAGAAAAACGAACCGGTTATGCCAGCGGAACGGAGAGATTCTTCGATCATTCGGATCTGGGCGGCTCGATGATCCGAACCCGAAACATTGGCATCCGGGTCGTAAAAGCCGTGGTGCATATGGTCACCCCAAATGTCTTCCCAAAGCCCAGACGACTCGTCGTAAAACTCCGCTATCCCATCCTGCAACGCACGTGCGTCGGGAGCAGTCGAGGCAGCCGCGTCGGCACGCGTCGACATAAAGCGTGCCGGGGATCGACACTTGCGAGAGAAAGAGGAGGATGAAGAATAAAAGGAAACGGAAAGACGTGGAGGAGGAGAAGAGAGGTTGCACGTAGGAGGGAAGCAGAGGAGTGGGAAGTGGGATGTTTGGAACGCGGAAGTCATTTATTTATATTTATCTTTATATTTACTCTTTCAGTCCCCGTTTGTTCACCTACGGTGGTACTGGCAACAGTTCTGTGATTGACAGAGTGTTTCAAGGGGAAAAAGAAAAGAGAGTGCTTTTTTTTTTTTTTTCGGTCCATTAGAGAGCAATATTTATACATAATTTTTTTAGCGATAATTAAAAAATTGATTTTTTTTTTAAGATAAGAAATTATTTGAATAATAATGATAAAGGGAAAAAATAATAAATAATAAAATAATAAATAAAAATTTTATGATTTTTAAATAAAAATAGGCAAATTAACCCTTTTAATATACTAAGTTTATTTATTATTTTAGATTTTTTTTAATTTTCTATTAAATAATAAATTCAGTCAAGAGCTTTGTTATAATACTAAAATTTGTCTCACCTATATTTTTTCAGTTTAAAGATAATTCGATGATTTAAGTTACTAAGATAGTTTATTTTTGATATAGTGTAAGTTTTTTTTTTAAGTTTTAAATTATAAATAATATGAATATAAATATAAATATAAATATAAATAGACATATATTAAATAAATTCAAAAGAAAATTCAATTGAAATATTGCGAAGAGAAAATATATATTAAATTTCCATCCAATCAATTTTGTACAATGGATAGACAAAAATAACTGCTTTTCTTCCTATCATTTAACGCGTCCCCTTTTTTGGCTTTTAACTTCTATAATTGTTTTGAGCAAACATCTGATAATATGTCATTGTCAATGTTCCTAATTTTGTTTGGAATTGCAAGGATTCAAAAAAGTTAATATAATGTTCTATAAAATAGTGTCGTTGAAATGTTAAAAGTAATGATTTCGTATTTGATTTTAATACGACTAGATTTAATGCATCCACAGCGTGTGTGTGGACAAAAATAATTAAAAATATTACCAAAAAAAGCTGTATATTGACGATGGGTAGTTAATTTTTTAAATTGAACGAGTGTAAATTTTTAAAAATAAAATTATTTAAATCATCATATTAAATAATATTTATACATTTTAATTTATATTTTTAAAATTTAATTAGGATTATTTAATTAACTCTTCAACTAAATGGGTATTACTTTATTTAAAACACTAAAATCAATAAAAAATATTATTAATAGTATAAATTTTCAATTCATATATGGAAACTACAAGTTAGGGAAAGTTTTAGACGTTATGAATTTTTATATTAAAAGTTTAAAACTTGTTTACTGTCAATGCTTTTTGGTACTTAATGCAAAATAATATTTTTTTTTTGAATATTAAATTTTGATATGAAATTGCCAAAAAACAGCGTCTTAAATGTTCACGAAACAAATGAATATACATCTATAACAAAGGCCTAGTAATAATATTAATAAAAAAACAATACTATCAAATATATAATTAATCGTAAAGTTTATTTTCTTTAATAATCATGATTTTATCCCAAACAATTTCGATCATAAAAAAATACATTGAAATGTCTAATAATAGTAATAAATTCAGAATGTCCATTTTCGGGTATGAATTAGGCAATTATTAAATGGCACCACCGCCTACTATGTAAGGTAAGGTCTCAACATGATGTGATGTCACAATAACATTCAGGGTGGAAATTGTTTGAAAATTTTATGGAAATCATAAGATTGAGATATTAATTACAAATTAGAGCTAAATAAATGAATTTTTTTCTTAAGAGGACTCAATTGTATCAAGTTTTGATTGAGTTTAAGGCACATTTCTTAAACTAATTTAGTATATTTAGAATTTTATTTTCGAAATGCTTTCTACAAAAATCAAATCTTAATAATGAAGGAGAACTTATATTCTTGTCAACTAAATTAATCCTCAAGGATTAATATTTTCATAAGATTATTACTAGACCTACTCAAGGGTCGGGTTACCCGTCCAAGCCTGAAGGTCTACCCAATATTTAAAAGGGTTTGGATAAACATATTAAGCCGAAAAATGGGCTTGGATAAAAAAATTAAGCCTTGAGTTCAACCTTCAAAGCCCGAGCCTGGCCCGACCCATTTTACTATTATATTATATATATATATATATATATATTTTTATTTTATATTTTATATATTATGTAAGTTTTATCATATAAACAATAAACATATATAATATTATAGTGTAAACTTTAAAAACAAAATTAAATTATTTATATTTATAAACTTAATAAAAAAAATTATTAAATTAATAAAGATTAAATTTTTAAAAAATAAATTATAAAAAAAATTAATATGAGCATACCTAAACGAGCTTGAACTATCTATTTACAAATATAGATAGGCTTGGACAAAATTCGAGGTCATATTTTGAGCCAGGCCGAGTTTGGATAAATATATTTAACGCTAATATCATGCTTAAGCCCGACCCAATCCGACCCGACTTGGCCATGACATGTCTAATTACTGCTTATAAGAATGTCTTTTGTAGAAAAATAAAATAAAATTTAAGCTAAAAGATTTTCATATCAATTTTCACCTATTAAGTATTAATTAAGGTTTTCTTTTAATTCTATAATTTTGAATTTCAAGTTACAAGTTTCTAATCCAAAAATCTTATCTTCAATTGTTAAGTTTATACTTGGTTCATGAAAAATTTTAGCGAAAGAAAGATATCAAGAAAAAAATTTTTAAATGAAAAAAAAATGAAAATTGAAAGCATGTTGGTTAAGGTAAATTGAAAATAAAATAAAATATAATTTATAATTATCATAATTGGTTAACATTTCATCCCCCCAAAAAAAATAATTACACACATTTAAACAAGTTTTTGGTATAAAATTTAATATTATATATTAATCTAAAATTAATTTATCTCTCAAGAAATTAAAGCAATGAATCAAAAATTGAATCCGAGATTAATTTAAATTGCTCAATTAAATATAATTTAAATATTAAATATATAATTTTTATATTAAATAAATATTAAATATAATAAACAATTAAAGATGTACTTAGTTTAATAACATAACTTTTAGTATATGAATGAGCGATTAAAACTTTAAATTTCATCCTTATAAAAATAATAATAAAATTAACAGAAATCGTATTTCTACCGATTCACTAGATTTTCACAGTTGTGTTATGTGATGTAATGAACAGGCCATCGCTTTCCTATTGAAGTAATCCAATCGATACGCAATCCGATTTTTGTCAAAATTGCTTCATCGGTAGGTGGCCAGGCCCCAGCAGCCATGACAACCTCCACAAACCCTTGTACTTCCCCCTTCCTTTTTCGTTAATTCCTTTTTCAGAACTACACCAAACCAAGGACATATTATAGATATGAATTAAAATTTTCATAAATGAGCCTATAAATGCACACATTAAAGGCATTGTTTTACAAAAAGGGTAACTGATAAGAAATAAAGACTAAATTATTTCAATCATTATTGATAAAATAACAAAAATAAGGGTGGTAAAAGGTAGCATGACTGTAATATTGATAGCAACCATGTGAGAGTTTTACCATTTTTTTTTAAAAGCATATCTATTTTTATAAATATAAAAATATAACCTATATAAATATTAAAATAATTTTTTTAGAATATTTGTATAAAATTGATAAGAAATTGAAAATAAACTTACTTTAACCATTTCGTTTTTATTGCTTGTAAACTTAATTCAATCTTGCTGGTCTTGGCACCCTTTCACTTTTCCTTTCTATATGTATTTGACTTTTATTCTTAAGATTAAACTAAACCAAAGCCAAGGAGTAACTAGAATTTTATAACTACATTAAATTATTATTTAAACTAATTATTTTCTTGAAAAGAAATTTTTTAAATTCGTTTTATGACGGAAAAAATAAAATCAATCGATGTTAAGAATCAAACTTTAATGTTATAAGAAATTAAATGAATTATTCGCACTAAGTCAAATTCTTCCAACATTAATTTTTTTTTTTTTTTTGAAGATTTTTTAGATTTAAAGGATGAAAGCAAGACTTCAAAAATCAAAATGAAGTTAGAAAAGACGTTCAAAATGTTGACAATACATTTAGAAGTTACGTATGGAAGTTGAATGCTAATTGACGTTGACTGTTAAGGAGTATATATATACATATATAGGGAAGGAAAAGATGAGATAAAATTGTGGTGACTACTTCAACTTCAATCAAAATATCCCCTACAGCTCTCACAAATAAATCTCCAAATCAATATTTCACTAAAAATAAAAGGGAAAAGGATATTTTGAGCTATAAAAAGGATCTCCTGATATTATTTATGTATATGAAGAGTGGGTTCAAACTAGAAAATTAAAAATGTATATTTTTTAAAAAATAATTTAAATTTTAATTCAATTTATTTATTCATGAAATTTCATTATTTATAATTTTTCTTATTCAAGATGCGACTCTTTTTATTATTATAATACATATATAGAGGGCGAAAGAATGTTATTCTTTTACAGTTTTCACATGTTTGAGAC
>JBBYHL010000009.1:7132537-7144670 GCA_038381835.1 Adansonia madagascariensis | reverse complement strand
TTATATAAATATAAAATACTTAAAAATAATTATGACATAGTAAAATATATGAATATGATACATATTTAATATTTCAATTAAGTAAAGTTTGATGTAATTTTATAATAAAATTTTACCTTTTTATTAGTTAAAAGAATTACTCTTAAAGATTATTGAAATCACACGTAAGTATTACAATTTACATAAATTATTAGAGTGTAGTAATGTTTATATATAATATGTGTAAAAAATATTTAAAGTTAATATTTGCATGTAATAAATAATATATAAGCATTACTAGATTATATACAAATATTATAGTTTTACATAAAAATATTATCGAATCTGCAATATATTTATATAAATTTTTTTTTAAGAAAATTACTATAATGATTTACGTAAATTATAATATTTAGTTCTAATTCTTACCAACTAATAAAACTTGTAAATTTTATCATAATACTAATTTATTATTAATATAATATAATTATTACTAATATTACAAAATAAATTACTAAAGTTAAAAATATGAAAATTTTTGCACTTCAAAAATTGTTCAAAAAATTAATTTCCTATATATTTAATCAAAAGTAAAAATAATTGAGAAAATTATAGTTAATTTTCCTACATGAATATTTTATATAAATATATTACAAATTTGAAAATATTTTTATGTAAATCCGGTAATGTTTAATGTAATTGTTACATACAAGAAATACATTAAAAGATTATTCAAAGATTCTTTACACACATACATTACCTATAACATACATTACATACAAATATTACTATCACTCTAATGTTACGTGTAATTCTTCTAATCTTTAGTTGTAGCTCTTACTAACTAATCAAAAATATATATTTTATCATAAAAATATTTTTTAATATAATATAATATAATTATTACTAATATACCTAAATAAATTATTAAAAATAAAAATATAAAATTTTTTTACTGCAAAAATGATTAAAAAAATTAATTTGCTACATATACAACATATTTAATAAAAACTAGAAAACATTTGAGAAAATTATAGTTAATTTTCTTATATGAATATTTTACACAGATACATTATAGATTTTGTAATATTTTTATATAAATATATAATATTTGTATGTAAATCCAGTAATATTTATATGTGATTGTTATATACAAACAATACTTTCAAAGATTCTTTACAGATAAACATTACTTATAATACATATTATATACAAAGATTACATTCACTCTAATATTATGTGTAATTCTTCTAGTCTTTAGTTGTAACTCGTATTAGCTAATCAAAATTATATATTTTATCGAAAATATTTTTTTCTTAATATAATATAATATAATTATTATTGATATACCAAAATAAATTACTAAAAATAAAAATATGAAAAAAAATTTCTAATATGATTAAAAAATAATTTGCTACATATGTAATATATTTAATAAAAAGTAAAAAATTAAAAAAATTATAGTTAATTTTCTTAAATTAATATTTTACATATATACATTACAAATTTCATACTATTTTTATGTAAATATGTAATGTTTATATATAAATATGGTAATGTTTATATGTAATTGTTATAGATAAATATTACCTCTAGAGATTCTTTACATACGTATATTACCTATAACACATATTGTATATAAACATTACCTTTATTCTAATGTTTTGCGTAATTCCTCTAATCTTTAGTTGTAATTTTTACTAACTATTCAAAAATATATATTTTATCATATCAATAATTTTTTCTTAATATAATATAATTATTACTAATATACTCAAATAAATTATTAAAAATAAAAATATGAAACTTCAAAAATGAAAAAAATTAATTTGCTATATATAATAAATTTAATAAAAAGTAAAAAAATTTGAGAAAATTATAGTTAGTTTTCTTAAATAAATGTTTTACATAAATATATTAAATGTTTTTATGTAAATCTATAATGTTTGTATATAAATCTAGTAATGTCTATATATAATTGTTATATACACATTACTTTCAACGGTTTTTTATACATATACATTACCTATAATAGATATTGCATACAAAAACTATCTTGACTCTAATATTATATGTAATTCTTCTAATCTTTAGCTGTAACTCTTACTAACTAATCAAAAATATATATTTTATCATAAAAATATTTTTTCTTAATACAATATAATTATTAGCAATATACATAAATAAATTATTTAAAAAATATAAAAAAATTTCACTTCAAAAATGACTAAAAAATTAATTTGTAACTAAATAATATACTTAATAAAAATTTAAAAAAATTAAGAAAATTATAGTTAATTTTCTTAAATAAATGTTTTACATAAATATGTTATAGATTTTATAACATTTTTATGTAAATCTATTATGTTTGTATGGAAATCTATTAATGTTTATATATAATTGTTACATACAAATATTACTTTCAAAGATTCTTTACACAATATAATAGCTATAACATTTTTTACATACAAACATTAACTTCACTCTAATATTATGTGTAATTTTTCTAATTTTTAGTTATCTCACTAACTAATCAAAAATATATATTTTATCATAAAAATAATTTTTTCTTAATATAGTATGTATTACTAATATACCCAAATAAATTATTACAAAGAAAAATATGAAATTTTTTATTAATTAGTAAGAATTACAGCTAAAAATCACAAGTGAAAGTAATGTTTGTATTTAATATGTGTTATAAGTAATGCATGTGTATAAAGAATATTTCAAGATAATGTTTGTATATAATTTTTTACATACGAACATTATTAGATTACGTACAAATATTATATGTTTACATAAAATATTATCAAGACTATAATATATTTATGTAAAACAAAAAATAAAGTATAATTTTTTAGAAATTATTTTTGTTTTTTAAAAATATATTCTATATGTAGGAACTTAATACTTTTACTAATTTTGAAGGTCAAAGAAATTTTTATACTTTTTTATTTTAATAATATATTTGTTAATATTAGTAATAACATTATTATATTAATCAAAATTTAATTTTTTGATAAAATTTAATTTTTTGATTAGTTGGTAAGAATTACAATTAAAAATTAGAAAAATTACAGATAACATTAGGGTGAATATAATGTTTGTATGTAATATGTGTTAGAGATAACGTATGTATGTAAAGAATCTTTGAAGGTAATGTTTGCATATAACAATTACATATAAACATTATCGGATTTACATACAAATGTTACATATTTACATAAAAATATTACAAAATTTGTAATGCATCTATGTAAAACATTCATTTAAGTAAGTTATAATTTTCTCAAAATTATTTTTACTTTTTATTAAGTATAAAGATTAGAAAAATTACACATAACATTAGGGTGAATATAATGTTTGTATGTAATATGTGTTAGAGATAATGTATGTGTGTAAAGAATCTTTGAAGGTAATATTTATATATAATAATTACATACAAACATTATCGGATTTACGTACAAATATTACAGATTTACGTAAAAATATTACAAAATTTGTAATGTATCTATGTAAAGCATTCATTTAAGTAAGCTATAATTTTCTCAAAATTATTTTTACTTTCTATTAAGTATATTATATATATAGGAAATTTTTTTTTGGTCATTTTTAAGTGGAAAATATTTTGATACTTTTATTTTCAATAGTTTATTTGGGTATATAAGTAATAATTATATTATATTACAAAAAAATTATTTTTATGATAAAATATATATTTTTGATTAGTTAGTAAGAATTACAACTAAATATTAAAAGAAATACATATAACATTAGAGTGAAAGTAATGTTTATATTTAATATGCGTTATAAATAATGTATGTATGTAAAGAATTTTTGAAGGTAATATTTGTATGTAACAATTACATATAAATATTATAGAATTTATATACAAATATTACAGATTTGCATAAAAACATTACAAAATCTATAATATATCAATGTAAAACATTTATTTAAGAAAATTACTTATAATTTTCTCAAAATTATTTTTTACCTTTTATTAAATATATTATATATATAGAAAATTAATTTTTTTAGTAATTTGTGAAGTGAAAAGATTTTCATATTTTTTATTTTAATAATTTATTTGGTAATATAAGTAATAAGTATATATCGATAAAAAATAATTTTATGATAAAATTTAATTTTTTTAGTTGGTAAGAAGTACAACTAAAGATTACAAAAATTACACATAACATTACGGTGAATGTAATGTTTGTATATAATATATGTTATAGGTAATGTATGTGTGTAAAAAATCTTCAAAGTTAATATTTGTATGTAATTTTTTTCATACAAATATTACCAGATTATATATAAATATTAAAGATTTACATAAAATATTATTGAAACTGTAATTTATTTATGTAAAATTTTCTTTTAAGAATTTAAAAATAATTCAAAATGATTCTTGATTTTTATTAAATATGTTACGTATATGAAATTAATTTTTTGTAATTTTTGAAGTGAAAAAAATTTATATTTTTATTTTATTAATATATTTTTTAGTAATAGTAATAAATATAGTATATTAATTAAAAAAATAATTTTATAATAAAATTTAGATTTATTTTATTAGTTAGCAAGAATTACAACTAAAAATTATAGAAATTACAGATAAATATTATAATTTACATAAATTATTAGAGTATAGATAATGTTTTTATGTAATTGCTAGCTTTGAATTAATTTTGGTTTTGATATAACAAACATCTTAGGCTAAATTAATTTATACTCAACTTGATATTTGTGTTAAAATTGAAAAACATTTTAAAAAAGTTTCATATACCTAATTCTACCCCTTTTTCTTTTTTCCTAATCATTTTTTAATATCGTTTTTTTGTAAATTCGTCTCTTCCTTTTATTTATCATTATCCTAAATCTAAATGGACGAATTCATTAGACCAAATCATTGCATAAAAATAAAAAATCAATATCAGTATTTGGTTGAGCTAAGTTCATGCAATTTATTTTATTATTTATTAAAATAGAATTTTCTTTTGGTCAATCGTTGAATTGAATGAAATCTACTGAAATGGGAATCGTTATGTTGAAAGAACAACTTTTTTTAAATCATACGAAGTTTGTAAAATATATGTTTCAAAATGTATATTTATACTTAAAATATTTTTGAGATATGTTTGAGTCAATATTAAGCCAAGAAAAATTAATTTCCAAAGGATTTTGAAGGTATGTATTGACACAATGCATAAATGTATCGATACTATGCTTAAAACCCTTATTTGTATCGATACTTATCAGCATGTATCGGTACATTACAATAAGTATCGATACTAAACCTATATGTATCGATACAATGCTTGGCAGTAGCCAAGGTTTGGCTGACACCCTCGAATGTATCAATACAGGTGTGTTTGTATCGATACAGCTTGGTAGGTATCGATACTCAACCCTTTGTATTGATATAATAAGCTGTAATTGTCACTTTTTTAAGTCTTGTATTGATACCATTTGTATCATAGCGATATAATAGCATGGGTCTTAACGGAAACAAGCATTTATAAAGGCTATAACGGCTCTCCAACCATCACATTAAATGCCCAATATCTATAGATATCTATAAATCAATTTCAAGCTATAAATAGAGGTTCACAATAGCTGAAGAAGCAAGAGATAAAGAGATCAATCAAGCATTGAATAACAAAAGCTAAAATTCTTCAAATTCTTCATTTTTCTTGTATCAAATTTATACTCTTTCAAGTCTATGTGTATCTCATTCACCTTGTACTTAAATTTTAGCAGACATTTACCTACTAAGGGTTCATTTTGTTTGCAAATACTTCATTCATATCACAAAAAAGGTTGTGTGAAAGTGAGTGAAAACATTTGAGAATTTAAGGTAGAATTCTCAAAGGGATTGAAAGGTTCTATCTAAGCCTTAAAAGATAAAGGTGTAAGGTTATACCTTAGCCTTAAAGCTAAACAATTTCATTAGTGAATTATGAGAATCACCTTGGTAAGAAAGTACCAAGAAGAGAGGATGTAGGTGCCGAATTCAAGGACCAAACCTCTATATATTGACTGTTTATTTTTCTTACGATTAACTCCTTTTTATTTTTAATTTATTTCAAATTTATCAAGTTCTTGTAGAACCAATACACTTCCCTTTTGGTTCAATCTTTTTCTTGAGCTAACAATTGGCATCAAAGCTTTGGTCTTTATTATAGGTTTCATAACCTTGAGAAAAGATCCTTAATAGCTCAAAATGGAAAATGCAAACATAATGCTTAAAGTTTCAAGAAGCTCGCAAGAGTTAAAAAGCCAAGATGAAGTTTGTCTCATGGCATTTGAGATAAATGCAAATGCCATGGGACTTAAAGGCCATTCCATCATGAGACCTCCATTCTTCAATAGTGAGAACTGCTTGTATTAGAAGACAAGGTTAAGGCTCTTTATCCAAGTAAATAACTATGAAGTATGGAAGATCATTGTTAATGGACTGCTCATCCCTAAGAAGAGAGTTAGAGATTTTATTATGCCAAAGGAAGAAGATGAATGGGATGAACAAGACACCAAAATGGCACAGTTAAATGCCAAGGCCATGCACACACTATTTTATGCTCTTGGTCCAAATGTGTACAATAGAGTCTCACTATGTGACAATGCCAAGCAAGTGTGGAACAAGTTAGTAACCATACATGAAGGAACAAATCAAGTTAAGGAATCCAAAATAAGCATGCTTACACTTGACTATGAATTGTTCAAGATAAAGGTGGATGAAACTATCAAAGAAATGTTGGATAGGTTCATGGATATTGTCAATGGGTTAAAGGCACTTGGAAAGACCTATCCAAATAAAGAGATGGTGAAGAAGCTACTCAATAGTCTTCCTAAGTCTTGGGAAGCAAAAGTGATAGCAATTAAAGAATCCAAGGATCCCAACACATTTTCCTTAGATGAACTCATAGGTTCTCTTCTAACCTATAAGATGAAGATTAAGCACAGTCATGAGCCACAAAAGAAGGTAAGTGTTGCCTTCAAAACAATTGCTCCTCGTGATGATAATGATAAGAAGAAGGTTGAGGAAGATGAAGAAATGACTATGTTTGTAAAAAGATTCAACAAGTTCGTGAGAATGAACAAAGCAAGAAGACCTTGTAGAAAAGAAATAATGAAAGAAGATTCAAGCAAGAAAAAGAAAAAATAAACATTTGTTGTGAGTGCAAAAAACTGAAACACATTAAATTTGAATGTCCAATGGGGAAGAAGCCAAACTCGAAGAAGCAAAAGAAGAAGGCTATGGTGGCCACATGGAGCGACAGTGACACATCTGATAATGATAATGAAGAGGTGGCTAACCTATGTCTCATGGCTCATGATGAGCCCAAGGTATCTTCTAATGCTAATATTTACTCATTTGATGAATTACAGGATGCATTTGATGAATTAGCATTAGAACTCGAAACCATGAATTTAAAATATAAGAAAATGAAACATTACGCATGAAAAATGATGATCTTAAGAAAAAAGTAGATGAGTTACATGTTACTATTAATAATCTAACCAAGAAAAACATAAACTTGCATAACTTATTCACAAGGTTTTATATGGCACAACAAAAATTGAATAATATGCTAGAAACACAAAGAGTATTCTTTAATAAAGATGGTTTAGGCTATAATAGAATCGTAAAAGAAACTCACTTGAAGAATTTTTTCGTGACACAAAACAAAATTATTTGATGTATCTAGCATATGTACTCATTGCCATAAACTTGGTCATACATTTCACACTTGTTCTTTAAAGACTATTACTTATAGAGGCAAGCTTATTAGAAGGATATGGGTCTCTAAGGGTGTTATCACATCCCAAGATGAGGCTACCAAAATAAAATGGATTCCAAAAGACACAAGAATTATGAATACTAATACTCGAGGACCCAAGAAAATTTGGTACCTAAAAAGAAAACATGACTTTACGGCTGTAGGAGGAAGAGCATTGCTTCAAAGCAAATTGAACAAGGGAGAATTCTTGGTACCTTGATAGTGGATACTCAAGACATATAATTAGTGAAAAAAATCAATTCATGGAACTAAGGCCTAAGGATAGAGGAAACGTTACTTTTGGTGATAACTCAAAAGGACAAATTAAAGGTATTGGAACAAAAGTAACAATTCTTCATCCAACATTGAAAATATTCTATCTGTCAAACGTCTCAAACATAATCTCCTTAGTATTAGTCAATTGTGTAATAAGGGCATGAAAGTTATTTTTGAATCAATGAATTGTCAAGTTGTTGATGTTAAGTCAAATAAAATTATTTTTATAGGACATAGAGAAGGAAATGTCTATGTTATGCATCTAGATGACAAGTCTTCTCAAAATGTTTTCTTTTTTGCTAATAATAATGACTTGTCTTGGTTGTGGCATAGAAAATTAGGACATGCTATTATGAATGTAATTTGCAAATTATCTAGAAAAGACCTTTTTGTTGGATTGCCAAAAATGAAATTTGATGATGATAGAATATGTGATGCATGTGTTCAAGGGAAACATAGGAGAGTTTCATTCAAACCAATTATTATTGTTTCAACTACTAGAGTATTACAACTTATTCATATTAATCTCTTTGGTCTTACTAGGACATTAAGCTTATGAGGTAAACAATATGGATTTGTTATTGTAGATGATTACTCTAAGTTTGCTTGGGTTCTCTTCTTAAGCTCTAAAGATGAAGCCTTAGAAAAATTCATTATTTTTTGCAAAATTATCCCAAACAAAAAAGGTTATTCTATTTCAAGTGTAAGAAGTGATCATGGAAAAAAATTTGAAAATCTTGGTTTTGACAAATTTTGTAATGAAAATGGCATTAGCCATAATTTCTCGACTCTTTGAACTCCTCAACAAAATGGAGTTGTTGAAAGGAAAAATAGAACCTTGGAAGAAATGGCTAGAACCATGCTTTGTGAAAATAATTTACCAAGGTATTTTTGGGCGAAAGCCATTAACACTTTTTGCTACATTATAAATAGAGCTATGGTTAGGCCAATCCTAAAGAAAACTCCATATGAACTTTTTAAAGGAAGAAAACCTAATAGTAACTATTTTCATCCTTTTGGATGCAAATGTTTTCTACTAAATAATGGAAAGGATAATCTTGGTAAATTTGATGCAAAAAGTGATGAAAGAATTTTTCTTTGCTATTCAACAAATTCCAAAGCTTATAGAGTGTTTAATAAGTGAACCTTGGTTGTTGAAGAGTCAATACATGTTATATTTGATGAAGCTAACTCAACTTTGAGGAAGGTATCTCTTGATAATGATGATGTAGAGATTTACCAAGAACAAGCATCGCACAAGGAGCAAAGACAAATAATACAAAATCAAAAAGCTCCAAAAGAGGAAGACTACATGAGCCAACTCAAGTAGAAAGAGAAAAAAATCATCCTAGAAAGTTGACTTATGTCGAAGAAGGTGAGATAATTGGTGATCCTAAGCAAGGGGTAAAAACTAGATCATCTCTTATAAATGCATGCAATTATGTAGCTTTTCTTTCACAAATTAAACCTAAGAATTTAGATAAGGCTCTAAAGGATGCTAGTTGGATCATGGCCATGCAAGAGGAGTTATACCAATTTAAAAAGAGCAAAGTTTAGAATTTAGTGGAAAGACCTAGTAATTATCCAATCGTATGTACTAAATGGGTCTTTAGGAACAAACTTGATCAACATGGAACCATAGTTAGAAACAAGGCTAGATTAGTAGCTAAAGGATATAGTCAAGGAGAAGGAATTGATTTTAATGAGACTTATGCCCCTGTAGCTAGACTAGGGGCCATTAGAATACTATTAGCCTTTGCATGTCTTAGCAATGTCAAGTTGTATCAAATGGATGTCAAAAGTGCTTTTTTAAATGGTTTTATTAACGAGGAAGTTTATGTTGAGCAACCTCTAGGTTTTGAAAATCTTCATTATCCCGATCATGTCTTTAAACTTTTAAAAGCCTTGTATGGTCTAAAGCAAGCACCTAGGGCATGGTGTGAAAGGCTTTCAAAATTTTTAATTGAAATAGGTTTTAATAGAGGCAATGTTGACAAAACTCATTTTATAAAAGTAAAAAACAAGGACATTTTAATGATTCAAGTTTATGTTGATGATATTATCTTTGGTGCTACTAATTAATCTCTTTGTCAAGAATTTTCTAAGTTAATGCAATGTGAGTTCAATATGAGCATGATGGGAGAATTAACATTCTTTTAGGGACTACAAGTCAAGCAAACAAACGATGACATCTTCATCAATCAAGCAAAGTATACCAAGGAATTACTTAAGAGGTTTAAAATGGATGAAGCAAAGCCTTGTTCCACACCTATGAGTACTTTAATAAAACTTGAGAAGGACAAAGGAGGTAAATGTGTTGACTCTAAACTTTATAGGTCTAAGATAGGTTTATTGATATATCTTACCATAAGTAAACCCGACATAATGTTTAGTGTATACCTATGTGCTGGATATCAATCATCACCTACGGAGTCACATCTAGTTGCAATGAAAAGAATTTTTACATATTTTAGAGACATTCCCAATCTAGGCTTATGGTATCCAAAAGAATCATCTCTTGCCTTACAGGCTTATTCCAATGCGAATTTTAATAGATGTAAAATTGATAAGAAAAGCACTTCCGGTATTGTCAGTTTCTTAAAAATATGCTCATATCATGGTTCTCCAAGAAATAAAATAGTATTGCTTTATCCATAACCGAAGTAAAGCATATATCTGCAGAAAGTTGTTGTGCCCAACTTTTGTAGATAAGACAACAAATAGAGGATTTTGGCATTACCATAGATCATATTCTAATTAAATGTGATAATACTGTGCCATTTGTCTTACCCAATTCAACACTTTAGAACTAAGCACATAGAGATTAGAGATCACTTCATTAGAGATCATCTGCAAAAAGGTAATATAGTGCTTGACTTCATTGATACCTTGCATCAACTAGCTAATATTTTCACTAAGCGACTTGATAAGGATAGATTTTGCACAATTAGAAGAGAAATTGGCTTAATGAATGCACCCTAAATTTATAAGTTGATAAAATTCTAATACTTCCCCTTAATATTGTTTACATCATGCTTGGTTTAAAAAGCTAGCCTTACATACCTACTTGTTTGATGATGTGCACTTGTATGACTTTTGATTCTTGGGTGATTTTGTTTTTTGGTTAAATTTTGAATTGTTCATGTAAAATGATTTTGATGTCAAAAGTTTTGTTCAAAGTTGCATTTTCAAATGCAATTGGGTAAAAAATATGCTTAAATTGATACCATTTTAACAGAAATGACCTAATACTAGGCCATACTATCGATACCAGCAAAAACTTTCTTTCAGTATCGAGACTAGTTTCAAGGTATCGATACAAAACCCATAATTGTTAATTGTATTGATACTTGACTCCATGTATCAATACCATGTATCTATACTCCCCATCTTGTATCGATATAGCCCCAACTTGTTTTATGTCTCGAGACCCAGTTCCTTGTATCGATACAGAAACCTAAAATTGTTCTTTGTATCGATACTAAACTCTAAGTATCGATACCTTGTATCGATGCCGTCTCTTCTATATCGATAGTCACTGTTGATTTAGGCAAATCATCGCGCACACGAGTTCATCTTCATCGAGCACTATTCATCATTACACTTCTTCTAACTTTTATTTTTTTTACAATCCTTGATCCAAAATAGGTTGATTTCATTATAATTCACTATTTCCCTCTGAAATTCAATCCACTACCACCCAAAAACCATAAAAATTTAAAAACTCTCCTCACTCAAACCCTAACCATTCCCCTTTCAAAAGTTGTCCAAATTTCTTCAATAATTTTTAAGTGATTTTTTCATTCTTAAGTCTTTTTCAACTTGGCTATTGTGATTGGTTGCGAATTTATTCGATAAACTATACCATATTGCCACCAAAACTTACTGTCCACCACGTGCTCGACCATTTTCCTTAACCAACTCTTCCTTAGCACCCTACCTAGCTTTCTCAACCTAACCTGCTACTTTCGGTAACCTTTACCACCCTCGACAAACCTCATTGGAATCGACTTCCACTTTATCCGATACGTTCCAAATCACCTCAAACACTTCACCAACATTAGTCCTCTCATTCATTTATTTGAACC
>JBBYHL010000009.1:7115123-7126744 GCA_038381835.1 Adansonia madagascariensis | reverse complement strand
AAACTTCTGCCAAGACCTATATAAAGAAGTAACATCAGCACTCTTAAAGTATGAGTTACTAGAGTTTCTTCGTTTTCCCATAATTCTTCATTTATAGAATCCTTTATTAACTTAAACATCGAAGTGTCCTGTCGGAGTCCAACTTCAAACTTCTCTCATTTTTGTTATTTTATATGTTTCCTTCTTAACATCATCTTCATTCATAATTCTATCTAACCCAATCCATAACACGATCCATAATTCTAACATTTATGGCATGTTTGGTTGGGGGAATGGAATAGCCATCCCCCTCTCATTTAGCGATGAATAGTAAAATATTGGTATGGTTCACCAAATAATCAATTCCGTGGAATAGCTATGCAAGCCTTCTTACTCCTGTAGTAGCAATTCAGGAGTCACCTAAAAGAATGGCTATTCCAACCTCTACTAGATAAGGTTTTTTTTCTTTTTTTTTTACCCTAGAATGTTTTGAGGAATCTCACCATCTCTCTTCCACTAAACACACAGGCATGTAGAACATAAAATTATAGCAAGAAAAAAGATAAAAGATGAGAGAGATCCTCTATTTTTTGGTTTCGGGGTTATGGCAGTTATAAGGCATTTCGAGTTCAAAATTTTGGAAGGAGGACAAGAACACAAAGGAGAACAACGTATCAACAAATGTTAACCTTTGGAGAAGTGGAAAGTGCCAGATCAGATCGTGGAGTTAAAAAAAAAAATTGTAGATCTAGGCTTTTTCTAATGTTTTTAGCTTAAATGAATCGGAAAATATGAAAAAAGAGATAAAAACGAAGCTACAGATGAATTTTGGGTTGATTCTGACTCGGTGGCCGATGGTCGGCGATGGCTAACTTGGTGGAAGTTGGTGGCCGGCAATGGTGGACATGCCAAAATCTGGAAAATGAAGTGTTTTCCGGGTTTAGATGAAGATGGTGATGAAGTTGGCGTGAGTGAGAGTGACGAAAGAGAGAGGGCTAGAGAGAGAAAATAAATAGAAAGAAATAAAAGGAGAGAGGATTTTTAGTTATTTATATTTGTGAAAAGTAAAAATATTTTAATATATATTTTAAATATAATTTAATATGTTTTAACTATAAAATATTATTATAAACGTCCAAAACTTATAAAAATTATATACATATTTTTATATTTAAATAGTATTCTTTAATATTAAATGTAATGAGCAATATATATTTATAAATATTATTTTTTAAATTATAAAAATTGTCATATTATTTGTAATATAATTTTAAATATTATTTTTAAGTATAATTGATTAAAATATTTTTAGATATTTCATTTTTATTAAAATTTATTGTAAAATAATTTATTATTTTAATTTTATAATTCATTACTAAATTTAATTTTTTTGTTTTTTAGTCTATTAAAACTAATATAAATAAAATATTATTAACTTAATTTAAGGTAATATTATCGTTTTATACATATTTCTTATGGCATTTTAACCGACCAAATAATTAAATACTTTTTTTTCATTTATTCTATTCAATTAACTAAACTACGTAATATATATCTATTTTTTATTTTATTTTTATCAAATAATTTTTATATTCCTACTCTATTCTATTACAATAAACCAGACTTGCTGTTAATACACTTGCATACTGTTTAAATAACGCAAACTTAAATCTTGGTTAATTACTTGGGTTAAAATTTTTATTATCAAACGTGCAATTAATTATTTAAAGGAGATCTTCTTAGGAGAATGTAAGCTTTCAAACATTGCAAGAGCAAAATAATAGTGTGCGTAACTTGAAAATACTCATAAAGCTTAAACCATTAGAGCTTGAGTAGACTTGGTTCAGGTAAGATTAATGCTTTAATTATATAGAAGTAACGAGAGTTTGATTTTGATTAATTGAATATGAAAATTTTTTAATTTCATAAATAAATTAAAAAATTATCATATATCTTATCTCTTTTTAATTAATTTTATTTTAGTTTTCATTATACCATAAAAGATTCAGACCTATATGTTGATTCACTAATAAAATCTAAAATTTCAAGGATGAATGAAATATATATATATATTTTATAATTTACAAAAATTTTTAAGTAGTCATAATAAATTACTTCAATAAATTTTATCTATCATTGATTAACTTGTTTAAAGATCAAATAACTCGTTCAACCCATATTAGATTGAACGTTTGATTTTTTTTTTTTCAATCCAAGTTAATTGTACTTTCCAAACTAATAAGTGTAATGTTTTTGTTGTGATATTTATCGGTATTGATATTGATATGTTTCAACATACCAATTAGGGTTCATCAGTATTTTTCAAATATATTTTTTTCATATATATATATATATATATATAGCATATTTTAAAGATTTTTAATAAAATATATATTATAGACAAGTAAATATACATCCACTGTATACATATTTATATTTATATGTAAATATAAATTCAAATTATAAATATTTAATATCCAAAATATTAGACATTAAACAAATAAGTATAAACATATTTAAAAATATCGTAATTTGTTATTAAGTAGGTTTAGTACCCCCATTTAATGAACATAATTTATTTTTCAATATAATTATAAAAAATTAAAAATAATCAAGATAAAAATTAATTTTTTTTAAATCAAATAAATGAATTTTTAAAATATATAAAAAATTAATTCAAAAATATAAACTAACACTAACTAAAATAAGCCAATATAAATTAATACAAAAATCAAAATGCTATACTATTAGCACTTTTTTTTGAAATCAATACATACTGATTGAGATGACCATAACGGTAAGCTACAACTACTATAATTCATATAAACATAATTTTTTTATTTAAATTTAATTATAAAATATATAACTATTAATATAAAAATAATTTTTAATCTTTTAATATTTGTTTGAACAATAATTCAAACTTAAAAATTAAGTTGAATCAAATTCAAACTCAAGCAAAGAATTTAAAAAAAAAAAATTTTTTGACCCACAACTCAACCCTTAAAAACCTCCAATCCCCAATGTCTTTTTTTCTAATTATTCTTTTACAAATTACTTTCTCTACAAATTTTCTAATCAAAAATATTGCCGGACATCGTAAAACAGACTAGTAGCCGCAACAGTGCAAAATAATTTGGGTAAAAATTTGTTGCTTTTTGTTTTTTATTTGCAATAAAGAAAATGAAAAGGAAAAAAAATAAAATTTGAATAATTAAATAAAATGAAATAGAAAAAAAATTCTCCTCCGCATTAGCATAAATAAGCATAATATTGAACTTCTCCTGAGAAAACATAAATTAATACGAGCCTTAAAATCTATAAAAAAGTCGAAAATACATTTACAGTTTACGCCCAAGAAAACAGAGCAATCTTAACCTACAGGATGCGTTCTAAATGGCACCCAAACATGATGAATCAACAGTTAGCTTTACCACCTGGATGTCTGTACGCAGTATTACAAATCCACTCTCAAATATCGAGCTTATCAGGGTTGATCTTGCTTGCAGAATTCTGGATGAGTTCCTTCCTTATATCCACCTGAAAACAAAACCAAATAATAACTTAGAATTATCACTTTCCATGAACGTGACAGAATTATGTGAATAAAATAAAAGATGCGTTGCTCGACCAAATTCTTTAAGCGTAGGATTTCCATATGGTAGTGTTCATCATGTTCACCAGAGCGGGGCAAGAAAATACAAGATACAACAAAATTATATACAGTTTAACGCCTATTGCACTTGATAGGCTCATTCTATGCTTTTATGGTCAAGCAAAAGGAGACACATAAAACATTAACAACCGTGCCTCATTGAATGTAAATAACCTTATCCATAAACTAGGTAAGCGATCTACATACCCGAGCACCCATAAGGGATGAAAACACTATATTCGCTTCTACTGCATCTTCAACCACCAATTGCTTCAGTAGCCTTCGCTCAGGATCCATCGTTGTTTCCCACAGCTGAGCAGGCATCATCTCTCCCAAGCCTGAATTACAATCATACACATTCTGATTAAAATATTCAACCAACGCCGCGAATAATGAAAATTTATATATTCCATATTTTTGGAACAGCATGGTAAGATCTACATGGCACAACCATGATTAGGGGGAAAAAAGACGGTAATTTGGTCCAAATTCCAGAACTCAAGTGAATTCTTACTGTCACCAGAAGTAAATTTTGACAGGCTCAACTAACACATGTAACCTGGTGTTTGTGTCAAATTATTGCTTAACTTTTTCAAATGCCCCTATCACCAAAAAAAAAAAAAAAAAAAGTTGACATGTACCCAAATTGTAGCTTTCTCTATATATATATATATATATATATTAATAGTGATTTCTCTCTCATATATCTTTGTTTCATTGCATTCTCAAAATGAAACTCATTTTCTTCATCTATTACTTTGTTTAACGAAAATATTTACAAAATGCCGATGTTAGAAATCGAGAAACATTCTATAATAAGCAGCTGGTAGGAAACTTTTCTTTTGGTACGAGGTTTAATGACGTGAACCCTACAAAAGTTGTTTTCATGTTGATTTAAGAGCCTTAAAGAGTTTGCACATAAAATGTGTTCTGTTGTTAAGCTTCTATCATGCATACCAAATTCCACACGTGGATCAAAGCTTTAATCAGGCTATTACAGTCATTTTGAAAATTCTTTAAAGATAGAATCTCTCTTCTTTCACGACATTGTCAATCTAGCTTTTTCTGAGTATCCATGCTAGATAATATGACAAGTGAGCAGCATAGAAAAACCAATAGGCCCAAAAGACCATGCATATTTAAGCACATTCTAATATTGCAATGCATTTGCAAAAATAAAAAACTAAATGGATCAGTTTAATCAAAGCACACTTCCGAACAAAATAGATTTCATTAAATATGAGACATTAAATTACAAGAAACAATAGGCCTTAGCATGAATCATAAATGGAACCGCAGACTAGCATTGTGTAGCCTCTCAACAGTAAATTATAAATCTGAGCTTTTACTTGTATTGCGTGTATATATGCAAGAACTCAAATAAATGGATCAGAATATCAACCAAGAAAACTTTCAAACTAAATGATTTCATTAAATATGAGAGCAAACAACTGAGTTCAAAGAGGTGAAACACACTTTGCATTACTCACATAATACAGTGCAGATTACCTTGCTTAGCCTCCCAAGAGTCAATTAAAAATTTCCAAAGACAGCAAAAATAGGAAGAGAGAGAAAGGGATTTTATTCTTGCCTTTGAATCTCTGAATGTTGTATGATGCATTCTGTGGGAATGAA
This sequence comes from Adansonia madagascariensis, assembly GCA_038381835.1. Taxonomy (NCBI): domain Eukaryota; kingdom Viridiplantae; phylum Streptophyta; class Magnoliopsida; order Malvales; family Malvaceae; genus Adansonia; species Adansonia madagascariensis. The sequence continues at coordinate 7,121,475 of JBBYHL010000009.1, read as the reverse complement.
CTCAAGACATTTTTAAGGTCTGCATCATCATAACAATAGCGGACTTGTTTTCCCCTTTCAACCTGATAATTGTAGCAAATCAGGAAAGAAAAAAATACATAAGCACACTATTGAATAGATTAGTTTCCCAGAATCCAGTGTAGCTAACAACAAACCTTGTAAAGAGGTGGAACACCAACATAAATGCAACCTTCATCAAATAAGGCTCTCTGCAAAGATCATATGTAATATATCAATTTGTTTATCATTGTTCCCACAAAATTGCAACAACTTTCACCACTATCTACCTGGTATCTGAAGAAAAATGTCAGCAGCAGAGTTCGGATATGAGCACCATCTACGTCAGCATCTGTTAAGATGATGATCTTATGATACCGTAGGTTTTCTATTTTAAAATCCTCTCCCTGGGATCAAAAGATAAATTATATGATATTATCAGTTTGCTTGAAAAAAAAAAAAAATTAAGCAGAATAAGAACAAAATAAGTACCTTCACCCCAAGTCCAAGAGCAAGAATCAAATTTTGAATTTCTTCATTTTTGTACATTGCTGCTTCATCCCTCCTTTCAATATTCAAAATTTTACCCCTCAAGGGGAGGATAGCCTGCAACAACATATTTTTAGACTAAATATGCTACAGATGTCACATATAACTCTGATCAGGAAAACACCAGGTTCACTATCCTGAATAATAATCTATAGGTGCATAGAAATGAACCGTCTCATTGAAAAGCTGATTTGACCTGTAATCCACTATGAAACTACAGCAAAACCACCACATTGAACAAGCCGTATGCCAATGTTCACAGAACAGAGGTTTACAACCCCCTTGCATTACGAAGCACCATTTAATCAGCCAATTGTCATTGGTTAACTAAAGTAAAATCGATGAAATCATGAATAAGAGACTACTTCTCAAACCAGCTTTAAATAATACCAAAAGCCAATATCATTGGTCAAACCACTTAAGCATCTAGAATCACCATCTGCCACTAAGCATACGATGTATTTTGAGTAATTTGCGTCGTTTAGCATAATAAAATCCACAAAGACATAACTAGAAGTAGCTTGCTACAGAGAAGACCTGATATAAAGAATGCTACAATGAAGTGCCTTCTACCATGCAGTAAGAAGACAGCTTACAGAAAGAGGAATTGTGTGAAAAGTCCAGCATGCTTCACATGATAACCTAAAGCTATGGGCCTCCTTAAAACGTACAAGCATTTAAATATGTTCCATTGGAATGTAAATAAAACAGCTAGTCAAGCAACAATACGGAAGCGATTGTTTGGATTTTAAACTCTAAAGAGCATTGGTTATGTACAAATATTAATATTACATTTGGTTCGTTGAAACGGAACAGAGGGGAAATGGATAACTATTCGCTGGAAATGGAATAGAGAGGAAATAGGTATTTGGTAGTTTAATTAATTGAATGGAATAGAAGAGAAATAGTATTACAATGTTTGGTTGGTTAAAAATGTTGTAAAGAATTAAGTAAAAAATAGAAATAAAACGACAATTTTACCTTGAATTAAAATAATAATATTTTAGGGTATATTATTTATAATATATATTACATAAAATTTTAAGTAAATTATATTTGATAATAAATCATAAAATTCAAAAAATAAATTATTTTTAAAAACATTTTAATAGAAAGAATATCTAAAATATTTTAATAAATTACACTTAAAAATTATATTGAAAATAGTACTTTAAAAATATAATTTACAAAATAAGAGACAACATACTTCATATTAAATAATAATATTTAATTATAAAATTATATTTATATTATTTGCATATATTTTTTGGAATTTATAAATACCATTTTATATTTAAAAAAAATACTGAATTGTATCTAAAATATATTAAAATATTTTTATTTTTCTTAGACATCATATTTAATAGAATTATATTAATATAAATTTTTTATATTTTTCCTAATTAATAAATAATTTTTAAAATTAAAATATTTTTTCTCATTTATAAATACTAATTTCTTTTATCTCTCTTCCCATTTTCTCTCAACCTCTCTCTCTCTCTCTCTCTCTCCTCATTCATCTGTAAACAAAATCTAGAACCAACAATTCCCAGATTCCAGCAATGCGCCAGCATGGCTGCCACCAGCCACCATCCACTGCCGGCACCAGCCCAGAATTCTTCCAAAATTCCCCCACAACTTCGTCTAGACCTCCTCTCTTATGTTCTACCATTCGTTTTTTCAAAAAAAAACTTCAAACATAACCTAGATCTACAAAGTTATACCTTAAATTCCAACCCCCTTTCTGCAACCTCCCGCCGCTCCAAAGGCCATCTTTTTTTTTCTGATATGTTCTCCTTTGTATCCTCTTCCTCCTCCCCAAATGTCAAGCCCCAAAACCTACCCCAACCCCTAACCCTCTTTTCTCTCTCCTCAAAAACCTATTTTCTCTCATCTTTTATCGTTTTTTTTTTCCTGGCATGTTGGTTCCTCAAAAATGAGGATGTGACTAAATTAAATTTTTAGGTTCTTTTTTTTTTTTTTTTGGTTGAGATGGGTATATTGATAATAATTTTTTTGGGCTATTCCTTGGAGCACTGAATAGCCAACCACTGGGGGGCACTGAGTGGCTATTCAGTGTTGTTGATGAATTGGCCTATAATGGCTAGCAAACAAACCAAACATGATGTAATAGTAACAGTAACTGAATGGCACCAAAAGTTACAGCAAATGAGCAGTTACAGCTGGATTACAATATTAAGGATATAGTCACAGAACCATTAGCAGCAGTTGGAAGCAATTATAGAATTTTAAGGAGAGTACAAATGGTTATGGGCAATAATTGTTTGCTTTTTCCAGTAATAACTTATAGTTGCTTTTTCCTACCATATAAAAAAAAAATGTTTTAAAGAAGGATTCTTAACTATGTTAATCAAACACAAGTGCAGGTGTTAGATATCCGACTCACCAAACATAAAATTCAAGTTATAGGAATATGAATTCCAAATCTAAGTGTAGGTATGGGATTATTTATTTTAGGATGAACCCAATTTTATGCATGCTTTGGCCTCTTCCATGCAAATGTCAGTTATCATCTAAGTAGGCAGGTGCAACTAATTTGCCTTGAAAAACATAGGTGAATGGAAATAGTCACCTTTATTTTTATGATTTAGCCAAATCAACTGGCCCTTTAGAAATATGAAAGAATGGGCCCTGCATATGTCACTGAGCAATCTACCTTTCTGGTGCAATAAAACAAAGATTCCCAAGACCCCCAAAAAAAAGGCAAAAGCCCAACAAAACTGAGCCTAGCTACTCTTATCTATACAAATATGAAGTAGCTCTAACCTTCTCTCTTCCACTCATTACTTTTTTTTGTTAGACCATTCTCTTCTCTTTCCTTTCCAACTCATTCTCTCTTCAGTATTATTACTTTTCATTGTCTTTTGCTAACTTCTCTCGCTGCTGCACTCAAAATCTCTGAGGTTTGTCAGACACATATTCCACATCCTCATCCATGGACACAGATACCATCCCCTAAACCTGCAACCCAAGGAGTAGGGATTCTATGTACCAGAAATGGCTTAGCCAGTTTGGTCCAACTTTAAGTGATTGCCACTTTCATACGTTTTACAAAACTGATGGCATAAAACAATGTATTAAAATGCTATAATAGCAAATTAGAAAAATTAGTGGACAGGGGAAATCATTTGCACAATAAGACCACTCCTATTCCATGATGGCATCAATTGGTCAGCATCTGCTCCTATGAGCATCATGAGACTAGCCGACCGTCAATATGTATGACAGATTTCATATGCAAAGTTTTCCTGCTCCACTAGGTTTTTTTTCTTTGTATGTATAGAAGGTGCTACTTATAAAAGTTCGTATAAAAGTTCGTACTTTTCAACATCCTAGTTTCTGCAAGCAACCTGTTTCAAGTAAATCTTAACTAATTGATTAATTGAAGCCTTTTGTCAAACACAACTAAATACCAAAAACATCTAAAGAATTATCCAGCATGTTTCAAGAAATTGCTTGTGACCTAAACTGAATCCATTCCGCCTAACTACCATGGAGAAGAAGTAAAATATTACCTGAAAGCGCCTATCACGGCCTTGCTTTGCACTGCCACCAGCTGAGTCTCCTTCAACTATGAAAATTTCTGCATACATGTAACCATAAAGATGAGTTCTAGACACTCATAAGCAGCAGATCAGAATGCATTATCATTTATTTTAAAACCAAGAGACTAATAATGTAGAATCCACAAATCCACAAAATATAAAATAAAGTTCTAGTTAACTTAATTCCTCAACTAGCATATTTCCATTCTCTGTCCACTAATTTTTAAATCTGGGATGCCAGCTTTCAATCAATTAAAAACCACAAATCCAATTTACCTATACGGCAATTAGCCCATCAGGAAATAAATAAAAAAATAATTCCTCTTCATTATAAGCACACTTTAATAAGAATGCATTCAGAGCATTAGGGACTGACTGCATCTCTAACCTTAGATGTGAGAGTAAGTCTCAAAAGTCAAATCCCATGTTTATTAAAAAAAAAAAAAAATGGAAGAAAATGAAAGGTTAAGAAAGAGGTATCACTATCTACCATCAGCAACGACTCCCATAATAGTGCTCAATTAAAAGAAAGGACGTAGCTTTTATGGACCAGAGATAAAAGGGCATAAAAAGCTGGACAAAGAAAGAAGTAAATCTGCAGAGAGAAGGAAAGGAAAACAGCTAAGTTGCAATGAAGGTGTACAATTACTGTTCTTATGAAACTTAAAGGAAAAAATAGCGCTACTCTGGTCATTCATGTAATGTCAAGTTAGAAGTTCTACTCAATTTTCTTGAAAAGATATGCTATGTGGTTTGGTTCAGATGTTTCATATTTCAATTATAATACTGAAAGTGAAACGAAACTGAATATCTCAGTTCTCAACATAGAATACCAATACCTAGAATATCCTAATCAAACTGAATACCTCGGTTTTTGGGATTTTCAGTTTTACTGATTATTTTGCAATTGCATATCCATACCCCTCCCAAAGTCCAAGCAACACAGATTGTACCATCATCTAACCTCAGCAAAAAAATTCAGAAAGCAAATATAGAACAATGCAAAAACCATTCAGAAAGGAAAACTTCACTGAAGTACATATAACAAACTATATCCCATGCAAAGATGTTGAAAGGGAGAAGATAATAACAAGATAAAAACCTTCAGCAAGGAGAATTTGAAGAATATTATGCCCTAAATACTAGAAAAGTGGCATTTCTTTACTCAATTAAGTAATTGCAACAGAAAAAAAAAACCATCATTAAAATACAACACTGAGAATTAAAACCCGATGAAACACCAATATTGACCTTTACTCAATCTAGACATTGGCAATTGCTATAAATAACAAACAGAAACTAGTAAAAACACTTCCAAATGGTTGAATCAATTATGAGGCCAATTATGTCAGAAATGTAACTACAACTAGAACAAGATAATTATGAGAAAATCCCCATAAAAAAAAAAAAACCTCATGATGACCAAAATGCTCTCATACCATATAAGTCAGATAAGTTTTGAAAGAAGTAAAGCAACATTTACCAGAGTCTTCTGGATTTGTGGATGAACAATCAGCCAGTTTTCCAGGAAGAGAGGATGATTTTAACACACTCTTTTGTCGGACTAATTCCCTTGCCCTCTTTGCTGCAAGAGCTGCCTGATAGCAAAACAACAGCCATGAGGACAACTCATTGTTGTTAGGTAGTTAGTGCCATTAGACATATAGAGCCCTTGAATAAGGTAACTAGTGAATCAATTACAGGGTCAAAACAAATTTTATAAGATATGCAAAAGGTACCTTGAAAGCATTTAGTGACTTGGAAAGGATTGAATCAAGTACATCTGGATGCAACTCTAAAAATTCGGTAAGAAACTCCTGAACAGACTGATCAACCACTTTTCGCACCTCAGGATTTCCCAATCTTGTCTTTCAATGATAAACGAAAATTCATCAAGTTACCACAACATCAATGTAGGACAGGAATCAAATTCAAGCTATCAAGAGCATCACTATGACCAAGAATAATAGAATGACATGGATATACAAATGATACCTTAGTTTGACCTTCAAATTCTGGATTTGGAACTTTCACAGAAGTAATGCACGTCAGTCCCTCCCTTACGTGTTCACCACTTAAGCTTATATCCTTTTCCTGAAAGATATAGAAGCTGATTCATATATAGAATATATCACAAGTACTTCAAATCCACATTCTATTTACCCATGTGTAAATAACTGTTAAATTTGAATCGACAACATCAATAAACACATTTAAAGTGTTTGAAGTGCTTTAATTCT
>JBBYHL010000009.1:7102162-7115023 GCA_038381835.1 Adansonia madagascariensis | reverse complement strand
TGTGATGTTGTTCCCATGGATGCCTGTCATCTTCTACTGGGGAGACCCTGGCAATATGATCGCCATGCTCTATATGACGGTCATGCGAACACTTATTCCTTTGTGAAGGATGGAGTGAAGATCAAGCTAGCACCATTGCCACTTAGTGAATATAACCAAGGCAAGAATGAGTCAAAGTCGCAAGTGTCTTTGATTGCCAAGGAACAATTCAAGGTGACAAAAGTGGAAGCCCAAACCATAGGATTGGTCTTGTTGCTTGAGTCAAATGAAGGAACCACTATTCTGCCAGAAATCAAACAAGTGCTAGCTGAATTTCCTGATGTCGTACCTGACAAAATTTCAACTGGACTGCCACCCATACATGATATGCAACACGCAATTGACCTAAATCCAGGAGCAGTACTTTCTAATAAACCTGCTTACAAGATGAGTCCCCAAGAACATGCTAAAGTTCAATTACAAGTTGAAGAGTTGTTAAAGAAAGGAATCCAAAAGCAAAACTTAAAATATAAGGCTCAGCGTGATAAGCATGGGAGAAAAAAGACTTTCAAAGTAGAAGATTTGGTACGGATACACTTGCGAAAGGAAAGATTTCCAAATCAACCAAATTCCAAGTTATCACCCCGAGCCGATGGTCCGCTCAAAGTTGTGCAAAAAATCAACAACAATACGTACAAAGTTGAACTACCAGGCGCTTATGAAGTCTCTGCTACTTTCAATGTCGTCGATCTTTTGCCATACTTTGAGGACGATGCTGAGTTTGACTCAAGGGCGAGTCCAGTCCAACCCAGGGAGAATGATAAGGATCAAAAGATAATGGAAAATGATAAAGATCACAAGATAATATCTTTTTATAACTGATAATCTTAGATAAAAATCAAATAATCTTATAAATCAAATTATCTTGTAATTGATAATATCCTTTAGGAGTTATCTTTTAGGAGTACAAATCATAACCCCTTATGAAACTAGTATAAATAGAGGTCATTCCATTGTATTCAGCATCAAGAAATAAAAAACTCTCTTCTTTAATTGAGAGTCATTTCTCTCTTCTAATTTCTGAGCCATCCTATGCATGAATGTGACACGATTATGTGAATAAAATTTGAAGGATGCGTTTTGCACTACATTCAACCATCCTTTTCACCTGAACCAAATTCAACGCAAACAGGATTTCCATAGAGATAGTATTCACAAGAGCAGGCAGGAACCACAAAATTACAAACAGTTGAGGCCTATCTCACTTGGTAGGCTCACGCTAAGCTTTCTTTATCAAAGCAAAAGGAGATACTTAAACCATTAAAAATCGGGTCTCATATTATGAAAAACTAAATTAACCATAAACTACTAAGTGAATTACGTACTTGAGAAGCTGTAAGGGATGAAAACACTATTAGCTTCTGCCGCATCTTCAACCACTAATTTTTTTCAAAAGCCTTTGCTCAGGATCTATTGTTGTTTCCCATAACCGAGCAGGCATCATCTCACCTAGCCCAGCATTACAACCATACATTCTGTTTAAAATACATAACCAATGCAGAATAATGAAAACTCATATTTTCCATATTTTGGAGCAGCATGGTAAGCCTGATTTGGAAGAAAAAGAAAAAGGGTGACAGTAATTTCATCCAAGTCCCATAACTCAATTGAATTCTTACAGCTACAAGTAAATTTTATGAGAAGGCTCTACTAAAAACTGAATACATAAGTTGTGTTTTTGTGTGAAATTATTGCTTACTTTTGCTACAATCTGCCATCGTCATAGAAAAAAAGGTGACCTGTAACCATATAGCAGATTTCTCTAATGTGTAAATCAGTCTTAGTTTCATTCTATTCTCAAAAAGGAACTCACCTTCTTTCTTCCATTACTTTGTTTAGCAAAAGATACACTAATAAAATGCCAAAAGGGGAAGAACTACAAAAATTGTTGGATTTAGTCCTCTATCCCTTTTACTTTTTTGAAGTTAATCATCTTTTCTGACATTTGTAAGCTTTCTTTCTAATTTTAAAATGTCAACAAACATTCTATACTAGTCACCTAGTAGGAAATAAAAGGCTGAATGGATCCTGAGCGAACCGTTATGTTGAGCTAGTGCCATAAGGAGCTTGTATATAAAATGTGTTAAGCTTCTATTTAATTGATACACTAATGCATGTCGAATTCCATAAGTGGATCAGAGCTTTTTTGCAGGCTATTACTGTCACTTAGAAAGTTCTCTAATGTAGAATATCTCTTCCCTGAAAAGAAAAATTCTTAATCTAAGCTTGATTGTCTTTCAAGTATCCATGCTAGCTATATGACAGAAAAAGCAATAGGTCCAAAAGACCATATTTGAGCACATTCTGATCTTGTATGTGCATACATACAATATCATAAATCAGAATATAGATTAGTGTCCTCTAGCCTCTCGACAGTCAATTATAATTTGAGCATGTCCTTGAATTCTACATGCAAAATCCAAAATAAATGCATCAATATAGTAACAGAATAAACATTCAAACTAAATTGATGTCATTAAAAATGAGAGCACGCAACTACGTGACCAGAGATGATGCATTATTTGCATGAATCAGATAACAGAATGCAGATTATCTCCCAATGGTCGATTTTAAATATCCAGATATGAAAAAGACAAAGAAAGACGGAGAGAGATTTTATCCTTGCCTTTGAATCTCTGAATGCTGTACGATGCATTCTGGGAGAACAAATCTGGACCTTTTTGACGTCAGCATCATCATAACAATTGTGTTCCTGTTTTGCCCTCTCAACCTGGTAAATGGTACATACGTGGAGATAAAAAGATATAAGCATACTATTGGTTAGATTACTTTCTCTCAGTCCAGTGTAGCTAACAACAAACCTTGTAAAGGGGTGAAACACCAATATAAACGCAACCTTCATAAAATATGGCTCTCTGTGGAGAACATGACACATCAATTTGTTTATCCTTTGTGGCCACTAAGTTGAGAAACCTTTTGCTACTGTCTACCTGATATTTAAAGAAAAATTGTCGGCAGCAGAGTCTGGATATAAGCACCATTTACATCAGCATTTGTTAGGATGATGATCTTATGATAATTTCATTTTAAAAATTTTCACCCTGGGATAAAAAGATGCATTACATAATATTATCAGTTTATTTAAAAAAATAATAATAAAGCAGATTAACAACAAAATAGGCAGCTCCACCAAAAGTCCAAGAACAAGAATCAAATTTTGAATTTCATCATTCTTGTACATTGTTGCCTCATCCCTCCTCTCATTTGGGAGAATAACCTGCAACAACACATTCAATAGATTCAATATGCTACGGATGTAACATACAATTCCAATTAGAACAACAGCAAATAAGAGCAGGATTGCTATCCTAAATAATAATCTATAGGTGCAGATAAATTATCATTAAAGTTGACCTGTAGTCTACATGTAACTACAGCGAGACCAACATACTGAACAAGCAGAATACCAATATTACAACAGAGGTTTAAAATCGCTACGTGTCATAGAGCATCATTTAATCAGCCAATTATCATTAATATTAGAAGCAACTTGATGGTACCAACACTAGCGTTACAACTACATTATGATATTAGGGATATTAGTTATAGAACCATTAGCAGGAATTAGAAGCGATTATAGAAATTTTAAAGAAAACACAAATTGTCTTGGGCAATAAGTGTTTGCTTGCCAGTGATAATTAGCTCATTTCCTTCCCTAACCTAATATATTGAAGATAGATTCAGAGCGATGTTAATGAAACTCAGATGTGCAAGTGTCAGATATAAATATGAATACATGACTCTTGACTTATCAAACATAAAATTCAAGTATAGGAATATGAGTTCTAAGTCTGGCTGTAGACAATGGGATCCATTTACTTTAGGATGACGCTATTTTGATGATAGTTTTGGCTTGTTCCATGCAAATGTCAGTTGTCTTGTAAAGAAGCAAGTGCGAACCATAGTAAATATAACTGATCTGCCTTGAAGAAAAATGGTACATGGAAATACAATTGCCTTTATTTTTATGATTATTAGTTAAACAGCTGGCTTTTAAACATACAAAATGAATAGACTCTGCATGTGACTGAGCAATCTACCTTTGTACCACAATATAACAAAGATTACCAACAAGAAACAAATAAACAAAAGCCCATGAAAACTGAGCCAAGCTTTCTATTCATATAAATATGGAGTAATTCTATCGTTCTCTCTTCCCCTCAGTCTTCTATTAAGAGAACACTATCTTCTCTTCCCTTTTCCTACTCATTCTCTCCCATTTTATTTGTTTTCATTTGCTTCTACCCGTTTCTCTCTCTTCCTTTTGCTGTGCTCAAAAATCTCTAAGGTGTGTCAGATACATATCCCACATCCTCATCCATTGACACAGGTAGTCTGCCCTACAGTTGCAAGTCTGAGTAGGGACTCTATGTACCACAAGTGGCCTAGCCAAAATTGTTGAAGCAAAACAAGGCAAACCGATGATGAGCCTCCACGAAAGAGTTGTTATGACGATCAGCTTTAAGAGAAACATAATTTTCAACATCATTGAATTAGTGGCAAACAGAAGCACCTAAATAGGCATCGCAGGGAAGGGGCCATCAGAATAGGAAATAAAGCAAAATTACACTACAGAGGGCATAGCTGTTTGTTGTTTAAGACCCTGTTGCCAAAAAAAAAAAAAACAACGGGGTGCATTTGATCCAATTTTAAGTATTGTCACTGTTGTGTGTTTCACAAGAGTGTAGACAACAAATATTGTATTAAAACGCTACAATAGTAGATTAATAAACTTAGTGGGCAGACGACAAAATTTGCACAATAAGACCAGTCCTATGATGGCATCAATTTGATAGCATTTGCTACTATAAGCATATAAAACTAGCCCATCGTCGACATTTAAGAACGTTTGGTTTCATATGCAAAGTTTTCCTGCTCGGCCCATATTTCCTTTGCATGTTTAGAAGGTGTAACTTTTAACAGTTACCAGTTTTTCACTCTGAGTTTCTGGAAGTAAAAGTTATGTTCCACCAACTCTATGCAAGAAAAGATTTATTAACTACTTAATCAATATTTGAAAATCAGCAAAAGCCCATAATAGTGCTTCATCAAAAGAAAAAAAGAAAGGGGTGTGGCTTTATGGAGCAGAGATAAGAGTTTGAATGGAATAGAAGGCTGGACAAGAATGAAGAAAGCAAATCTGGAAAGAGAAGAGAACAAATATAGCTAAGATTGCGATGCAAGTGTACAATTACAGTTCAAATTTAAAAGAAAAAGGTTACTTTGGTCATTCATGAAACCAAGAGTTAAGAGTGCTACTCAATTTCCTTGAAAGGATATGCTGGCAAGGTACTGTTAGGATAAGGAAGAACCTACATTTACATTTGTACTCCTACTTATTATATCCTAAGTGGTTGGGTTCGTAAACTTTTAGATTTTCAATTACGATACTGAAACTGGAAACTGAAACCTCAGTTCCTAATATGGAAAACTAAAACCTGAAAAATATCCAAACGAAATTGAATATCTCGGTTTGAAAGATGCTATGCCTCGAATACTTGAAAAGTGATAATAGGTATTTCTCCTCTCTTTTGTTTTTTTAAACTGAATCAAGTAACTGCCACAAAAAACCATCATTAAAATGCAACACTAAGAATTGAAACCAGATACAGCACCAAAGTTGATCTTTACTCAATCTAGACATTGGCAATTGCTATAATTCTAATGGATAGAGTCCTAACAATAACATTTCAAAATGGAGATGTCACTAAAAATTGAACACAATCGTTGCGAGAAAATTCCCATAAAAATATCATTATGATCAAAATGCTCTCCTACCATACAAATCAAATAATTTTTGAAAGAAGTAAACCAACATTTACCGGATTCTTCTATATTTGTGGATGAACAATCAGCCAGTTTTTCGAGAAGAGATGATGACTTCGACAGGCTATGTTGTCAGACTAATTCTCTTGCCTTCTTTGTTGAAAGAGCTGCATGATGGCAAAACAACAGCCATGAGGAAACCTTATCATTATTACATAGGCAGTGCCACTACATAGCCATTGGATAAGGTAACTAGATTCAGTGTATCAATAACTGGGTCAAAAGAAATTTTATAAGATATGCAAAAGGTAATTTGAAAGCATTTAGCTACTAGGAAAGGATTGAATCAAGTACATCCGTATCGAACTCCAAATATTCAGTAAGCTCTTGGACATATTGATCAACCACTTTTCGCACCTCAGGATTTCCCAATCTTGTCTTTTAATGATAAATGAAAATTCATCAAGTCATCATAACAACAATGTCAGAATCTAATTCAAGGTGTCAAGAGCATCGCTATGACCAAGAATAATAGTATGCCACGGATATCATAATATACAAATAATACCTTAGTCTGTCCTTCAAATTCTGGATTTGGAACTTTCACAGAAATAATGCATGTCAGTCCTTTCCTAACATGTTCACCACTTAAGCTAATATCCTGGGAGAAACAGAAGATGATTCGTAATAGCGTACATCACAAGTAATTCAAATCCACATTCTAGTTATCCATGTCTAAAAAAAGTTAAACTTGAATCAACAACATTAATAAACACATTTAAAGTGCTTTAAGTATTATTTAGAGAAAAAAAAGTGCTTTGACTATTGTTTGTTTAGACCTTAAAACCACAGTAATAGAGGTTTCCAACTTAGCCTTTTGCCGAAGGAAAGGACAATGCTGCTTCTGCATTAAGAGTTGCGATTCAAATAAAGGTTTTTGAGGTGAAAGCTTTTCAAAGAATATTTCAATCAAACAGCGCTCAATCTTTAAACATGATCCTTGTAAATCTATCCTTGGAATTGAGGACAAATAACCCAGGTTACTTTGCACCCATAGAAAAGAAAGAAAAATACTCTAGGCAAAAGAAAAAAAAATGCAACAGCAGGCAACGAAGAACAAAGAAAACTTCCAAATAGAAAGTACGAATAGATATAATACCTTGATAATCTTCAATTTTTTTCCACCGTTATTCAGAGTACTTGTCAACAAGCCTTAACCCCTTCTCTATGTTTGCTGCCATCAATGGTTCGTATGTTATTGGCATAACCCAAGATTGTATCTGAATATGCATCTGAACACTTAGTAGAAGATGAACAAGCCAAATCAAACACATGGATTATTCAAGGAATGACACAGACAACACTAATGTAAGAGAAAGTTTTTTTCTGAGAGCCAAAAGAGGAAAAGACATCCTGATGTATACAATGAAACAAGCATTATTAAATGCAAGAAAATATAGACTCTATCATATAAGCTCCGAAATAAACGCAAGGAAGACGTGAGTTCAATAATGTAGGCATCGACAAATTCTCAAAGATGGAATCAAATCTGCTGCTTAAAATAAATAGCAGCACATAATATTTTTTTCTTCATGAAACATAAAATTCACAAAAACGCATATATGTGGTTCACCACTGGAAAGCAAGATCAATTCTGATTCCATCTATTTGTGTAAAATGCCGGGGCAACTTAGCAAAGGGAAAATGTAACCTTGTTCCATGATCTCATGCACAAAGAAATAAAGGTCTATGTGAATGATATGATTGCCAAATCACCAAAAGAGTGTGAGCAAATTGTCAACTTAGGAAAATTCTTCAAACCGCTTTGCAAATACCAGCTCAAGTTAAATCTTGCCAAATGCACTTTCGATGTCACATCTGGCAAACTATTGGGCTTCATTGTGAGCAAAAAAGAAAAGAAGTCGATCTCGAAAAAGTCAAGGCCATTCAGAACCCAAACTTTTTAAAATTATAAAAAGACCCCAAAACTAAAAAAAATATATTTTAACTTATACACTCCTAAGGATGTAGGTATGCTTTGGCCAAGCATATGGGTCTAAAAAATATTTTATTTATTTTTATATTATTATTATTATTATTATTATTTTACAAATTAGTCTCTAAACTTTTTATATTTACAAAATGATCAAAAAAACATATATACAAGCATGAATTTCGGTCAACACCTAAACATTCTACCAGTCAACTTTCCTACTTTTTTGATCATATTTCCTTTTTTTTAAGATGTGTTTATTTATTAATTGGCTAAGTTATTAGGCTAAAACTAATTTTTAGTGTGTCATAAGCCCATACCCTTGTCATCTTTTCTTACAAGCCACCATCCTATTGTCATGATTATGTAAGCTTAGGTAGCATGATGATGATATGTCATTCTTAGCATATTTGATGGAATTAGTTAGGAAGAAACTAAATTAGTTAGAAAAGAATTTAATTCCAACCAAATTGAATTTCATGTAACTAAATTAGCAAACTATAAAATTAATTATGTAAAAACAAAAACTTAATTATAAATTTACAAGTAAACATAGTCTTGGAAGTAAAGAAACAAATGCAAATCAAGGCGTATAAAAAGCCAAATTGAAAATTTCATAAAAAATGAAAACAAATTAAAATACACGTACTCAACAAAATTTCACATAATAAATCCAATTAAAAATTTAATCATATGGAAATTTTGATCAAAATTCCATAAAAAAATTGAATCAAAATAATTGATATAAAAAATTAAAAAGAAGAAAAAGAAAGAAAAAAAAAAGAAAAAGAAGTTAGTGGACATTGTTGGAAGATTGGATATTAAGATGGGCTTGGTAAAGTCATTGGGCTTGTTGAGAAATTATTGGGCTTATTAAACTTGTTTGCAAAAGTTGAAGTTTTTATACCCATTAAGGAGATTTTGCCCAAAATAAAATTAATAAAAACAAATTTTATGAAGATTTCAACTATTGGATCATACAAGAAAAAATTTTGAGAAGTCTTATGTGCAAGAAGAAAAAACATTAATATCCAAAATTCATAAAATTTTACGAGAAAACATTTATGGAAGAAATTTGTTATTTTGAAAAAACTGTAAATCTCATAAAATAAATTAAATTTTTAAAAACTTATTTAATACAAATTTAATGAAAATATTTAATGAATTTTAAAAATCTTACACTCAAAAATTTGCTCCCCAAAAAAATTTATTGAGTAAAAAACTCCGTATCTTGAAAACAAAAAAATTAAAAAAAATACAAAACTCATAAAATAAAATAAATTTTGAAAAACTGATAAGATGGTGATTAAATAAAAATGGTTAAAGAATTTTGAAGTTCAGACTCGAAAAAATTCTACCACAAATTTTACAGATTAAAAGAACGCTCGTATTTTAAGACCAAAAATTTTTAAAGAATACATTAAAACATATATAAAATGAATTAAATAAAACACATTATCCAAAAATTGATTTACAAAATGATAAAGATAAAAATTTAAAATTTAAAATAATTTTATCAGGCAAAATTTCACAAGTATAATACTCGTTGTACTGTGAAAAATTTAAAATTAATTATAAAAATGAACAACTTGACACCTTGTGATATAAAATATCAATACGAATTTTTTTTGAAATATTTTTGATTATTTTTTTAAATGCATATTGACATAAATACCACATAGGTATCGGTAAAAATATACGACTATGAATTTCCCCGCTTTAACAAAAAATTCTTTAAAAATTCCTAAAAATGGAGATTTGATTGCGATAACATCTGCAAAAATAGATTTTCAAAATTTGAACAAGTAAATATTAACAATAATTTTTTCTTAAATATTCATCTTGTGTATTCGAAATTAGAGATCAAAATATAACTTTTTCTGTCAAGTGAACTTATAGTTATTCAAGTTATGACTAAAAAGGTCTTGAAGATGTCTTGTTCATCTAAAAAATATCAGTCTAAATGAGGATGGCCGTTGAGTTCTTAATTCAGATATTCAAGATTATTGAAAACAAGACCCGGACGAAATTAAATGTTTGCATACCTGTGACGTAGAAATATCCCGGTAACCTAGAGGATTCGAAAATGATATGAAATGATCTTTATACCTTCCACGAGTGATTTAGATATCAAGATAGACCTAAAATGCAAACATCGCTAATAGGCCCTGTAGTCTTTGAAAATTACATTTCGTACTCTAACAAAAATTTGAAAAGATACGAAAAGTTTTAATAATTTCTATACCCTTATGAAAGACATTTGGAATGCTAAAAATATTCTTAAAATGTCAAAAATATTTCATTAACTTTAAAATGCAAGATTTTATAAATGATCCCTAAACTTTGCAAACTTTTACAATTTATTCCCTTTGCAAAAAAAAAAATAATTAAACATAAAATTTATCACAAAAAATATCATCAAAATCATAAGAAGCATCTGACCAATCATTTATGACTTTAGAACCAAAAATTTGCAATTTTGCAAATAAGTCCCTAAATATTTTAAAATTACATTTGTACCCTAATGAAAAATCAAAAGAATACAAAAAGTTTTAATGATTTCTACCGCCTTGCAGAAGACCATAAGAATGTTCAAAATATTCCTAAAATCTCAAAAATATCTCATTAACCTTAAAATGCAAAGTTTTTTTTTAAATATTTTAAAACTTTTCAAACTTTGCAATTTAATCCTTTCGCAAAACAAATACATAATTAAACACCAAATTCATCACAAAAAATCATGGAAATTACGCGAAAGATTATATAATCAATTCTGCCAAGCACCTATGGCCTTGGAACAAAATTTTGCAATTTTTGTAATTTAACCTTTAAAGTTTTAAAAATTACAGAATGTCCCTAAATAAAATAAAAATGACAAATAAGCATCTAAATGCATCCAAAACACATAAAAGTGACATAAAATTGGCCTAGGAGCATTCAGCCAAACCTAACTATACCATAGAACAAATTTGCAAAGATTACAAATTAATCCCTAAGCTTTCTAATATTACAGAATGAGCCTAAAAAAAACTTTGCAGAATAGCATCCTTACCATTTGACCAAGATGAACATTTCTAATGGGTTTTAAAAATATGGAAAGTTATAATTTGTCCCCTAAAAATCATATTAACACTAAATTCACCTACAATTAACCTAAAACAAATGAAGGAAAAAATTACAAAAATTTCCTTTAGGGTTTCGACCAAACGGAAAATAATCTCAAAAAATATATCCATGACAAAATCAATTAATGCATGACCAAATCCATAAATTTCATATCCAAAAATGCAATTTTATGATCTAGAAAATATTCACTACAAAATACACAAACAGTCAAAATCAATTTAACATAAATTTAAGCTAAACTAATAAAAAAATTATGAAAATTGGATCATTGCTTCAAAGTTTGGCTTTAAAATTGGTATCTACACCATTAACTCAAACTATTACGAAGCTGAAAAGAATAAAATCAAAGTACTAATTAATAGGTTCGAAACACCTTAGCAATTATTGCAATTTCCTTTCAAGTGTTGTTGTTGGTTTTTTTTTTTTTTCTTTTTTTTTCTTCTTTCCGTAAGGTTGGTTGGAGATGAAAATAAGATAATCGATTGAAATGAAAAACGAAAAGCCTGTTAGAAATTTTTTTAGAAAACCGCCTTTTTTATCCCCATTTTTCTTTAATTAATTTTCTTAATTTTCCATTCTTTACAAGTGTTAATTAGGTGGCAATGCATTAACCCATGAAATGCCACCTGATATTCGGTGGTAAAGATAAATATGCATGAAAGCCACGTGAATGGCAACAAAAAATATTAATAAAAATAATATTAAATAAATCAAATCAAATTAAATTAAATAAAAGCAAAAATGTTTAATTTGATAACGTATCGAAATATTTGGTATTAAGTTTGTAATACATGTAATTTAAATTATCAAATTAAAAATAAATTATGTACAAAAATATTCTAATTTACACTTATGAATTAAATTAAATAAATTTTAAGTCAAAATTTATTTGTAACTTACCTTCAATTTCGATATCTCATGGTATAAATGATAATATAAATTTCTTTCTTGAATATTTTAGATTTTTTAGGTGAATATCGGCATAAATATTATAGAGGTATTTGATAAAAATATAAAACAATTGATTCTCAGAATTTCACAAAAAAATTCTCAAAATTTTCTAAAAATGAAAAATTCAACTGTAATATTATTTATAGAAATAGATTTTGAAATTTCAAAAGAATAAAGTTAAAAAATAATTTTTTATGCTAATACTCCATAAGTATCGAGAAAAAAATATACGACAGTCAACTTCCAAAATTTCACAAAAAAATGTTGAAAAATCCAAAAAATAAGAAATTTGTCTATGAAATTATTTGCAAAGATAAATTTCAAAATTTTAAAAGAATAAATTTAAAAACTATTTATTTATTTTTTATAATTTTTTTATTCAACATCGGCCCTTGAAATGGTATTTTTTCTATCACATGCACATGCGGCTATCTAGATATAACTGAAAAAATTGTGAAAATGTCTAATCTACCTGAAAAAGGTCACTCTCGATCGAGGTGGTGTTAAATTCTCAATCTTGAATATTTGAAACTACTAGAAAAGAGACCGAACGAAATTAAGTGTCTACACATAGTACAAACTTCAGCATTTTAAAAATATTTAGAAATAATTATAATGTTTATATTGCATAATATTTTTAAGGTTCGAACTTTTATGATATAATATTTTTAAATATTAATAAAATATTTATTTTTTTAATTTTAATTTCAGTACTATTGTCACTACATAAGAGTAAAATTAATTATTAAAATTGAAATTAAAAAATATTTATAGCTTATAAAATTCAAAAGTAATTCGAACTGAAACTCAAACCCAAATTTTAAGCCCGTCCGAACTCGGAGCGATCTGAAGCCAAAAAAGCTCCTCCTATGCAAAATGACTTGAACCCAAGATAGCTTGAGCCTGAAATTATCCAAGCTCGAAAAAACCCAAACCTAAAAATATCCAAATCCAAATGATACAAG
>JBBYHL010000009.1:7070578-7083930 GCA_038381835.1 Adansonia madagascariensis | reverse complement strand
AACTTAGTAGATAACAGTTTGAATTTAATAACAATCATTTATCAAATTGTAATCAATATATGATCACCAATATTGGATTCACTTAAGAAAAATGACGATCTTCTCCCAATTTGAGATTGAAATCTTTTTTGTATAGAAATTAAAAATTGAAATGAATTTGTTGGATTTTATTAAAAGAGAAGCAGTGATCTTCCATAAAACATTAAATAAAAATATTTTAGTTTAATTAAAAAAATTAAAATATGTTTTTCATTTATAAAAATAAAAAATATAAAGTGCAGAAATTACAATGTTATTTAAGTTTATATTTTTTAAATATAAACTTTTACTTGATCAGATAATTTATTTAAATTTAGTATAATTTAATTTTAAAAATAATAATTTGCACATGAAATGATTTAAACTTAAGTGATAAATTTAAATAACGAATTTTTAACTTGAATTATTTAAACCTAAAATAATATAAACACGAGATGATATCACATTTAAAATAATTTAAATTCAAAAGTCTTTAAACTCGAAATTAACCCGATTTTCAGATTAACCGGTCTAGCAAAAAGTAAAAATCTTACTAGATCTAGAACACACAAAAGAAAATAAAAATTAGATCCAAATAAGCTTTACTCACCTTTTTTTTTTTTTTTTTTTGGGTTCGTCCTTCATTGGAGGGACTTATTATCGGGCGTCCAGTGTTAACTTGATTAAGATAGGACCCATAAACATCGAATTGAAAAAGTCCCAATTTTTCCAAGGGGTGTGCAAATGCATTACAGATTAGCCAGAAGATTTTAATACTGCTTATCCGTCTAAATCTAATAATTCATAAATTTGTATTACATTATTTTTTTTTTAATATAAATGTAATTAAAATATTATATATCTATATATATTTTAATAAATTTATAATTTACGTTATATAAATTTGATAAATTTATATAATATTTTTCATTTCATATTTTAATTAATATTTTTTTTCATGTATGATGTTCATATTGCGTGAAATCCACCAGATCCTTGACTAAAATGGAAATGTCACCGTAAAGAAATACATGTTGCTTTGGAGTTTCAAAACCCTTAAATAAATCAACAATTATCAAATTTTGCATCAGAAGCACAATCACGATCACCTTGAATTGGCTCGCAAGAATAAAAGGAAAATTCTAAAAAAAATCAGGCAGGAACATCAAACCCCTACTCTGACTAGATAAATAGTTGCCCAATGAACAAGCTTAAAAGAATTTGAATGAGCTAATTGAACCAAAATGGACCAAAAGAAAAGTGATGCACATAAAAATTTGGTTCTCCAATACTAGTGTTCTTTCTTGCTTTTCCTTGCAATGTGTTTCATCAGGAGTTTTGGCTGCCATTCAAATGCCAATATGCTAGTCAAGGATGTGATTATGGCTCATATTCATTGCTAAACAAACCACTCATTTTGTTATTTTAGATTTCCAATTGTCATCAATGTTACTTCCCACAACCAATACAAAACAATATGCTATCCCCGATTTCTAAAAACAGAAGACACCCTAATAGTTAAGCTTAAGACTCCATCCTGCAGGTATCGAGATCGAATTCTTGGAGGGATGAGGTGGAATTTACGGGATGGAACAGGACTACCTCCCGTTATGCGGGGTAATATTACATGTATACAAAAAGAAATAGACAAAAAAAGGGCTATAAACTAATATGTATTCTCAACTTGGAGCTAACCAGCAGTTTTCATTGATTAGAAAAAACAATGCTCATTCACCCATAATCTCGGTTCAAGTCAAACTAAAAACATTATAGAAAAGGGACCTCAACATTCATATAATTAAGACAAGCTTTATTAAGCGGAGTCTCACCATGATTAAGGAGTAGCAGACAGCTTCAACTTCTTTGGGGGAGGGTTCCCTCCAGAGATCACCACATATGAATAGAACAACAACATTGCAGCACTGCATCATACAAAAAATTTAATCGCGGAGAAAAAGAAGGCATGAATACGACTGAGTCTAGATGTTAACATTTGCAAGCATTGAAACTTTTTAAGATTAATACCTTATGGCAGCATAAAATGCATTAGGAAATAGCTTCTTTGTCTGCATCCGCATATAATTATAGAGTTAGAAACAAAAAATCAGCCAGAGAGAGAAATAAGGAAGATGCATTGATGCGATAAGTACCAATGAGTAAGTCTGAAAGTTCTTCCAGAAAAGGACTGCTGCTATTGCTGCAAGGTTAGAACACAAACAATTACATAATCCATTCTAATTAAGACTTAACATCGGAGCACTTTCAAAATTGTAAATCACTATGCATATATATATATATGAATGTCAGGTAAAGATTTAGTACCTTGACCAATTTTTAATATTCAGAACACACATTGTGATCGATGATCATAGGCTATTGACATCTTGCAACATGGAAACTATTTTCTAGAGTATGTTAAATCTCAATTGAAATGGACCTATAAATTAGAGCCCCATGGTTGATCGAAGGTCCTATGCCACTTAACTCTATCTTACCTTCAATCCATCTTTGTTCTCTTCTTGAACCCAAATTCTATATCCTAGATCACTAAAACTATGTCTGGCTCTTCAACACATGTCAAATTCAGCAATTAGAGAGGCACGGTAGCATTTTTGTCTAGGAATTACATACAAGGTAACCAAATATATGTGTGTGTATATATATATACATACAACCAAACTGCAAGGGAAGGGTGGAGATACTTCCGAGAATTTAACCCAACATGCTATTATAACATTTTCTAGCTAATAAATCTCATGTTTAACAAACCCATAATCCCTTAATGGGAGTATCTTCCCCATCATTCTGTCTCTAAAAGCAGCCATTGCAGTACGAGTCTCTGCTTTCGCACTCAACTCCTAAAAGACCAGAAAGGGATATGTATCCCCACTTTTCTTCGTTCTTCAGTTAATCATAAATCCTTGATTGTCAACCAATCAAGGAAAAGGAGGATGGGTAAACAAGTATCGATGGCACAGATGCACAGTAATTGCTTCAGTTTGCAAGCAGTCAGAAAACAATATCCAATGTAATGGTATACAAGTTACGTTTCTAAAAAGCAAAAACAATAAAGAAAAAAAGAAACCAGTTAAGATACTGTGCCAAACTGGTCCGAAGTATGCTTCTTCATTAGTTAAATTTCGAGAGATTGAAAGGAGGGAAACAAGAAAACAAGAACATATAATATATAGATTAATGTCCTATGCAGCCCCTCTAGTATTGGAAAATGTCCGATGTAGTAACCATACTAAAAAAAAATTTCAAACATGTACTCAAAATTTGAATCCTTAACCCTAATCCTTAACAATGCTAGTGAAAAATGATGACATAACTATTAGCCAATGAAAATTGGACATGTTACGTTGCTCCGACTCTTCATATGTTTTGAGGTACCTTTGTCTGACATCCATATTTGGCGCATATTTGGACACATGGGTGTGAGGATATAACCCTCCAAATATATAAAAAAACTTAGAAAAATTGAACATATCCGTATCGAACACATACTCGTCTTCAACACTCACACTCAAAGTCCAAGTAACATAGATGCATACATTGTCATGTTATTGAGGGAAAAATTCAAACTTGTACACATAGCAACCACATGGCATTATATAATAAAAATTTTCAAAATGTTAAAAATAAATTCTAGTTCCTTTGTTTTCTTTTGTAAATATTAGATTTTGTAGTTTGTAGATATTATTTTTAAAAATTTATTTCTAAAAAATACAAAACCATGATCTTTTAAATACATACATACTCGTCTTCAACACTCACACTCAAAGTCCAAGTAACATAGATGCATACATTGTCATGTTATTGAGGGAAAAATTCAAACTTGTACACATAGCAACCACATGGCATTATATAATAAAAATTTTCAAAATGTTAAAAATAAATTCTAGTTCCTTTGTTTTCTTTTGTAAATATTAGATTTTGTAGTTTGTAGATATTATTTTTAAAAATTTATTTCTAAAAAATACAAAACCATGATCTTTTAAATACATATTGTACAATTTTCCTTTCCCACAAAATTTTAAATTATGATGTTTAAAAAAAATTAAAAAAAAAAAAAGCAAATTATAAAAATACTTTTAAAAAATAAAAAATTGAAATTAATTTTGTTCCTTTCTTTTTCTTCTCTTTCCTCCTTTCTCTCCTCTTACTCCCCGTACCCTCCCCCACCTTATGGTCGGATCCAATAAAATTGGTGATCCTCTTACTAAACCATTGTCCTTGCAAGCATAGTAAACATGTACGCCTCTATGGTATTATTTAGATAGGCAATTGGTTGTAGTGCAATTGAGAGATTTTTAGCATATGCCTTGAACACAACTGGGTTTTGACCAAAATACATTTTTATATTATTGTTTTTGAATCAAATAAAAGATTTTTTTTTTTTATCCATGAGCTTTTAATTATATTCTTATTAGTTCTTGAATGATAAAATCTTTGAAATATAAAAGCTTAGCAAGAAAATTACAAAGAGTTGTAATTATGAGAAAATCATTGCACCAAAGCTGTATTCCTTAAATTATCCTAGTCAAAGCTTCATCAGTAAAGGGCATTGATAAAACTGATAAGCTCAGCACAAATTAATGCTCATGCTTATGAAGCAAGCAATTGATCTCATAAGTTGAAGTTTGGGGAAACTTGGGCAAAACATGTTGGTGCTTGTTACAAGAACAAGTTCACTGAACAATGCTCGATATAAGAATATCATTTGGTAGCTTGGTTAGTGGTCATGGCAAAATTCTGATGTGATGGTAAGTGCTTGTTTGACTTGAGATTACAAATGGTCTTATACAAGGAAATATTATACATTGATTTTACTTGTAATCCTAATCATGAATGCTCCAATAAGGTACTTTTGGGTATAACATGAGACAAGTGAAGATGCTTCAATAATCTATACAGTATTCATCACCTTGAATGATCAAGATAATATCTCAATTAGTCTTGAAAGTATTAACTCGAGAATTTCTTATCAAAGTGAAACAAGTTTTAAAAGAGTTCTAAAAACTTATTCGTGAGTTAACGACCACATCAAAGACTTCAAATGGTTCAATAAAATTGAGTAGACACTAAATCATGCTCCATAATTAATCAAGATATTAACTGATCAAAGGATATCAATTATACTGTGAAACCAAGCACAACAAGATTAGTCAAACCACATTGACTTCTCCTTGACAATTAAGGCCCATGACTCATTGCTAATGATAAACATGGTCTATACATATAAGATTGATTAATTAGATAATTAATGATGAAATCAAATGTTTTAGTTAATATAATCCAATTTCAATTAGCATTATAAGCTTATATTATTGCCAAGATGTTAAGGATCCTAATGGGTCAAACACAACAGAACATGATTTGTTAAAATTAAACATGTTGAAATTAAGTTGGACTTAGCTTAAATAAATAAGGAATTTACTTAAGAACCTCATTGAATTAATTTAATAAGGTCTTTAGGGCTGCCATTAAGGAAATTCTATTTAGGGCTGCCATTAAGGAAATAAATAAGGAATTTACTGAAGAACCTCATTGAATTAAAAACAGCAAGGGTCAGTCATTACTAGCCCACTAAGATGGGTATAAGCCTAGCTGCATGCTCTCCTCATAGGTTTAGGTCATTAGCCGCCATTCACCTATTTAAAGGGCCTATGCTGTCCCCTCTAAGAAAATTCCTAGGCAACTGTTGCAAACTTAAAAACACATATCAACTGAGTTCTTTTTTTTTTTTTTCTAAGAACAAATTGAGTAAAAGAAACAAGAGGGCAATGACAATCCTACTGGCATAGGATTTAGACAAAGGCACTACTCACACTTGAAGAAGGCTTATCTTTTCATGTGTATTACTGTTATACACTGGAAAAGTGGATAGCTATTGGTTTGCTACAACCAAGCTTGAGGTTCTTAGCGTATTGATCTTGTCATCACCGAAAGAGCAAAGTAAACAATCAGTCACAGCTGACTATGTTGTTTGTGATTTCATGTTCTTCTGAACGTGATATGACTTTGCTAATAGAAAAATTTTAATTTTCCGCTGCATAAACCTTTAATTTGCATGTTCAATAAAAATCACAATTTTTGGTAGCTTTTAATGATTGGTATACGGAGATTTTTAACTTGACCATAGAAATTTGAATTTTAGATTTTGACAATAGAAATTTTATACTATTTCCGGAGTGTTTATTTAGAGATTATTGGTTCTATATCACTAATCTTAAATAAACAATTTTATGTTGCAGAATCTTTCATTACCCATTTTATGTTCTCTGTAATATATGCTACAAACCCATTGTTTGCTATAAGACAACATTTCACAAAATCCAAGTGCATTCTCTAGGTATTGCAACATACCAAAAATTTTGGGCTAATAATATCACTTATCATTCACTTGATTGAGCATGTTTAGACCCCTGCAGCTTTCTAATTATCGGTATCTCAAATGTCATGGCAATCGAAAAATGCATTTCTACCTCATAAATAATCATAAGGTGGTCTTTAATTACATTTCTAAAATGATAATGTCTAATCGCAATTAAGGCTTGACTCTATACTAATCTGTAAGATACATAGTCATCCATTTCTATGTTACATGGACTCGGATACGATTATCTGATAATGGTATGTGTCCATGTGTCACACTCACCTTTTGTTAAAATATTTGGACTTCAAGAAAGCATGTTCTGCCAACTGCATATTGATAAGAATAAATAGTACCTCTAAGATGCATACACAATCTTCTTCTTATAGTTGATAGGAATTAAGATAAATTTTATCTTAATTATTACTAGAGATTGGGAAAAGTTTCATCTTGACGTAACTTGTTTTATCTCTCGCACAATATCTCTCTATAAATACATAACTCATTCCTCAGTAGAAGTTAAGTGAGTGAGACTCTTCTTTACCTTTCTCTAAAACTTTTTTACATTTTTGAAAACTCCATCATGTTAATGGCTCTTATGCATCATATTGGATTCTTCACCAATCAAAATACAGCTACTTCTATGACCAGTTGCCCTCAATGTCAAGTTTGCAATAAAATTGAACATACAACCTTCAAGTGCTATCATATATTTGATCATTGTTTTCAGAGAACTTCAGGCTCAAAATTATCTATTGTGTTAGCCTCAACATCCTCTGCTCCACGTGATGATTGGTTTCCAAACTCGAGTGCAAACAATCATTTAACTTCAGACCTTAGCAATCTTCGAGTGCATTTAGAATATCAAGGGCATGATTTTATCAAGATAGGAAATGGCACAGGTTTCACATAAAACAAATTGGCTCATCGAAACTCTCTCCTCTTTCTTTACCCCTTAATTTAAATAAGTTCTTCACGTTTCTTCTATTATTAAAAATATTCTTAGTGTTTTCTAATTTACTTATGATAATAATGTTATCATTGAATATCACCTTTCCTTTTGTGTTGTTAAGGACCAATCCTCAAGCCAAGTCCTTCCCAGAGGAGTTCTTGATCAAGGTCTTTATCTATCACTTCCAAACTTGCCTGTACTTCCATATTTCAACCTCAAGCTTTAACTGCTGAAACAGCTACCTTAAACGTATGGCACCAATGTTTTGGATCATACAATTCAAATAAACTGCACCAAGATTTTTACGGGGCATTTTCTTCGGATATGGTTCGCTTATCGATGGTACAAATGCTTATCTCTATATTCGAGTAAACATTTTGTTTCTTTTCATGTCATCTTTGATGAGCTCAGTTTCCAATTTCTGAAATTAAACAAGATTAATCTAGCATGACTTCTCAATCTTCTCTACTTATTATAATTCTAACCCCAAATAGCAACATTCCTCTCGTGCATATGTTCCTATTACTTCTCCTGCACTTCTTTTTTTCCTCCACTACTACTATTGCAACTACTACATGTCCTTAATCCTTTTCTTTGAATGCTTAAATACCTGACACTTCTTCAAAGTCTAGACAAAATATTTCAACAATCAATCTTTCTGACAAAAGGCATTCTAAGGTTACTACAACTGATAATCACACTAGAAAACCAAGAGTTTACCCTAGTCATGTTACTCATCTTTCTACTCGACATCCCCTTCCATTATTTTCCTTATCTAAAAGAGAGCCAATTTTTTTTATGCAAGTAAACAAAATTCTTGCTTGGAGGTTAGCCATGGATGATGAATACAATGCGCTAATTAAAAATGGAACTTGGTCTCTAGTTTCTCCCACTCCCAACGTGAACATTATTGGTTGTAAATGTGTCCATCGAATCAAAAGAAAAGCTAATGGTTCAGTTAAAAGATATAAATCAAAACGTGTTGCTAAGGACTATAATCAAAACTTAAATAAGAGGCAAGTGTAGATTTACTAAAACTTTCAGTCCAGTTACTAAGCCAATCGCTACCACAGTTGTTCTTGCACTTGCTCTTTCAAATGGTTGGTTTTTGCGCCAACTATTTGGGGACAATGCATTTCTTCATTGTGTACTACAGGAAGAGGTTTACATGAGTCAACCACCAGGCTTTGTCCATCCTACACAACCAGAGTCTGTTTGCAAACTCCACAAAGCCATCTATGGTCTTAAACAAGCTTCCTCAGACATTGTTTCATAGACTTAGAACTCGTCAAACTCAGTTTTGTTAATTCCAAGTCTGATGCTCATTATTTATTCGGCATACTAATATCATCTTACTTATCTATGTTGATGATATCATCCAAACAGGTAGCAGTGATTCAACAATTAAGTCTTTGATTTATGATCTTAATGCTTCTTTTAAGACAAAAGATCTTGGAAGATTACATTATTTCCTTGGCATTGAAGTTCAACACACTCCCACTAGTCTTGTTTTGTCCATAGTTACCGGAAATGCTCCTCTCCCCAACGAACTGCGTTTCTGTTTGTGCGTACCAAAACACGGTAGATTTGCATTCCAAAACGCAATGATATGCATATCAAATTCGTCAGACACCGCGGCAGCAGCAGGAGACAAAGATGTAGGCGGTGAAGGATCAGAAAAGAAAAGAAGAAAGGATTCATGTCACCATAGGTGTTAGAGAAATGACGTAGCGGCCAAAATGAGGAAGGATGCAGCTGACAAATTAGGGCACATTAAATGTATAATCGGCTTGAAAATTATAGGCCCAATATGTTTAATTTTAAACAATTAAAGGTCTAAACCCAATCCAAATGATTTTTGGGCTATATTTCTAAACTTTTGTATAAATGGATCAAAATTATAAAATTGATAACAGTTAAAAATAAATTTGATAAATAAAATATTTTCTAAAAATTTTTATGAAATTTTGCTATGTTTATGAAAAATAGTTATTAAAAATAATGTGCGTATCCTCAAGCGTATTATGACTCCATGGAGCGTACCATGACTCACTGACTAAGTATACCCCAACACATCCATATTTAGAGAACTGACATACCATGTCCCGTATCCATACCAATCTCCCCGTGTACCGTGTTTTTGGTAACTATGGTTTGTTGTTGCAACAAAAGTATATTCAAAATCTTTTAAATTCAAAAATGGAAAGAGCAAAGCCTTCTATTACTACAGCTGCCACAAGTATTCCTTTATCCAAATTTGTTGGTGAACCTTTTCATGATGTTCAACTATATAGAAGTACAATTGGAGATCTTCAACATGTAACAATCACAAGACCAAAACTTGCACATTTTATAAATAAGGTTTGTCAATTTATGCATCAACCTACTCAAGTACATTGGTCTACTATCAAATCTGTGCCATACTACCTCAAGCACACTATTTGGCACGGTCTTCGCATAAAACCATCGAAACCTTTATAAGTTTACAAGCTACTCAAATGCTGATTTTGCAAGCTATCCTAAAGACGAGTGTTCAACAATTGGATATTCAAGGAAGAACTTACTATCCTTGAACTTCAGGGGAAAAAAAGTTCCTAGAACGAGTGCTGAGGTTGAGTGTATAGGAATAGCACATCCCATTGCAAAATTGATTAGGCTTCAAAGTCTACTTAAACAAATTCATCTATTGTTACCTAATCCACCTACTTTGTGGCATGATAATCTAACTGCAAGTTATCTTACAGCTAACCAATTTTCCACGCAAGAACAAGCCATATTGAAATTTATTACCACTTTCTCAAGGGAAAAGTTGTCAATAAATCCCTTATTGTTAGGTTCATATCATCTGCTGATCAATTAGCTAATATTTTGATAAGCCTTTATCTCCTCACAGATTTGTTGCACTTATAAACAAGCTCGAGGTGTCCTCGTCACCCATTCGCTTGAGGGGCACGATAAAAATAAATGATATCTCTACGATGTAGATAAAATCAATCTATCTCATAGTTGATAGCGATTAAGAATACTTTTATCTTAATTATCACTAAAGATTATAATAAGTTTTCTCCTGATGTAACTTGTTTTATCTCTTGTACAATATTCTCATTTTTAAAACCTTACGCACACCGCACTAGAAGTCAAGTGAGAAGTTCTTCTTTACCTTTTCTAAAACTTCTTTACCATTTGTAAAACTTCAACACATAGACTCTAGTTCAAGAGTATTCTATACAAACAGATACAATTGTTATTCAGTAGATAGCAATCTAACCAAAAAACTAATCAGAAGGGGAACTGCTGCATCCTTAACTATAAAGCTACATGTTTGTACTAAATGGCTTCTCCCTTAGGTAATAAAAGTTTATTAAATGATAAACAAATAGGCCTATAAGCAGCAAACAGGATTGTAAAGCACAAAAAAGGTGATTTTTCCATAAATTGCTTTTAAAGGATGCTTCAATGCATAGAAAAGTCAAAATACCTGCTTGTCCAAGTATGAACGGTAAACTTGATTTTCCTTGCCTCCAGATCTTCAAGCTGAAGGTGCTAAGAGCTAGTAGAGCACCTCCAAAGAGTAAGGTAGTAGGATTTCTCGAAAATATAAAACCAATAAGCCCTCCACTTAGAACAAGACCACCTGTAATCAAGTAATACAAGTTTTCAAAAGCGAATCTGATTGTGTTATTTTGTTAATTAATTGAAGAACAACAATTAAGTGACAAAGCAAATATGCTGTAAAGATCAAGCATAGAAAAAAAAAATACACACAGATTGCAAATCAGTCTGAGAAACAATTAACCTATAATAAGAGGATTTCCAAGTCCAAATGAATTGATACGACAACAAGCAGAAATAATACAAAAACCACAAAATCATATAAAAGAAGACTTTAAAAAAAAAAAAGATAATTGCAAGAAAGCATTTCCAATAAATAAATAATCAACTAAAGAGGCATCAACTAAACCTCGTATTGCACACTCACCATAAGGAATGCCAAAACAGAAATCATGGATTTTTGCTGCCCTTTTTGGTTGGATGACACCATCTTCCTCTCCTGGCTCACTTGTATTTTCAGGAACATGCCCTTCTACATTTGAGTACGACTTAGTCACCTCATCTGTAAAAGGTTTTGATTCCCCAGCCGCATAACTTGGTGTAGTTTTAAGTTCAGAACTAGTGGTTTTAGCACCATGCCCATCAACACTCATAACAACAAATGACTGGAAAATTGAAAGTAGTTAGTATCCTTCCCAATTTCCACAACGACCAATTTCTTTAATTCTTAAAAAGACACACGAACATATGGATTTTGAGAATACAATATTAACATATCAAATCCGAATTTTGCTTACATTTTTAGGATATTATATTTGATTTATATTTATGTTTAATATTTGTGCAGAAAAATTGTTATTTAATTTCCTCAAACATTTAAAAGTAATTGTTAATCTAACAGCAAAGCAAGAAAACTGAAGGAAATTAGAAAAAGTAAGCCCTGTTTGGTTGTTACTTTTCTACTTTCTTTTTCCTATTTATTTTTAACTTCCTAAAAGTTGCTAATATAAGCAACAATAAAGAGCATAAAGTGAAGATCACATTTAATTAAACTAAAGAAGTAGTTAAAATAGAATAATATCTAATTCTGCAAAAACACTTAACATATATAGAATTAGAACCTGAAAACACTTAGGTGAAAATCATTGTTCCATAAAATTAAATTCATGCTTTCTCAATATGAGAAATGTTAAATTTCTCAACAGTTGTACAATCTAAGCATTTGTTATTTATTACTTTCCTGCCATTTGAGAGTAATTTAACTGTCAAACTGTCAGATAAAACAACAATTATTCTAGTGGAACATGTTGCAACACTTTAACTCTTAAATCAAAGAAATATTATCTCATACTCCACCAACGAAGTTAGAAGCTACGTTATCCGAACTCAAAGGTAAGTGTTGGATGCAGGTACATGTCCAACACGGATATGCTTGGTTCTTTATAAGTTTTTTCATATATTTAGAAGATCATACCCCACACCTATATCCAAATATATATCAGACACAAGTATCCAACATGGACATTTT
This sequence comes from Adansonia madagascariensis, assembly GCA_038381835.1. NCBI lineage: Eukaryota > Viridiplantae > Streptophyta > Magnoliopsida > Malvales > Malvaceae > Adansonia > Adansonia madagascariensis. Next base: position 7,071,504 of record JBBYHL010000009.1, on the reverse strand, counting down.
AGGGAAAATCAAAAGTCCAGGTAAAATAAGTTAGAGGTTTGTCACATACTCCTCGGGATATATTAAAATATTAAAAGATAATAAAAATACAGTTTTTTAACACCGCAGAAGTGTACAGAAGGCACGACCTCTCTGCAAATGAGAATAACCCAAATAGTATTATTTTTTGTTTAGTTTAAAAACTCCACCGTTGGTATATATGAGAAAAACCCAAATAGTATTAGTCTTTGTATGTCGCAAAAGTTAAAAATTTTAAGCTTTAATTCATTAAAGGCAATTTTAAAAGAAAAAAATTAAGCAGTAAAAGTAACACCGGCACAGTATCTAAAATAATTAACCATATAAAAGAAAACAGATTAATCGCTAATTTGAATTAAAACCCAAGAAAATAAGATAAAAAGAGCAATATTCCAAGATTTTGACTTACTTTCAGTATAGGTTGGAAAATGAAACCCAAAAAAAAAAGCAATGATCAACAGGTTAAGCAAGTCAACATTACCCATACATTTCAAGTAGATTCATTTACCTAAAAACTATAATTACCTTCGAGCGAGTAATTGGACGAAAATTTGATCGGCGATGCAGCTGCAATTTCCGGTTTATTGAAGAGAAACAAGAAAGCTGAGAAATCGTCGTTGTCGCTGCTGTTGTTGCCATTTTGATTCTGAAAATTAAAACCAAAAAACAAAAAAAAGAACTCAAATTAAATTTAAAAAATTAGTGTTTTTTGGGGTTTTTTTGCTGGGAGGGGGGGGGGGGAACAAATTTTCAGGTTTTAATTTCAAGAAAAGAAGGTTGTGATAGCAGCCCCAAGGTTTGACTCAGGAAAGAGGATCTGTAATAATGATCCGAATTACGAAAGGAGATGACAGTTGAGTTGACAAAGTCATTTGCGATAGTTCTTTCAAACAATTAATCCAGTGCTT
>JBBYHL010000009.1:7008522-7022953 GCA_038381835.1 Adansonia madagascariensis | reverse complement strand
ATTGATGCATATTTATTTCTTACCTTGGCCAAATTTGATATGAATTGGTAATGATGATTTTGTGCTTATTGTTGTCTGGATTTCATGTCTTTTAGCTTATTTTGTAAATATTAGAAATTTTAGAGATTAAATCATAAAATACGTAAACTTTGTTTATGCCATTTTTGGTTTGGTTGAGCACTTCGTAAGCCATGAGATCTTTGATTTGTGTATTTGTAAACATGTTTTAGGTATTTTTAATACTTTAGGGGTCATTTTACAAATATTAAAAAGTTTAAAGACTAAATTGTAAAGTATGAAAATTATGTTTTGTGGCCCAAAATGCTTAGCCAAACATTCTTGCATATTGCTGCCATGATTTTTGTGTTGTTTCTTTGCTAGTTTGATGATTTGTAATGATTTTTTACTGTATTTTATCATAAAAGGGTCAAAATGTAATTTTATAAAATTTAGGGATTACTTTGTAAATTGTAGAATTTTTTTTCAGAGCAAGGTATTTGGCCAAAATGATTTTTTTAATTTTTAGGTTATTTTATTATGGATGGATTAAAATGAAAATTTAGAAAAGTGTAGGGACTAAATAGCAAATTTTCATATTTAGGGGGCAAAATGGACATTTTTACTAGTTTTAAAGATTTTTATTATTTCTATGGCCTTCCATTGGGATATAAAAATTTTCAAAACTTTTCGTATTTGTTCAATCTGTTAAAGGATACGAAATGTAATTTTCAAAAATTTAAGGATATTTCAGTAATTTTGCTCACCAAGATGCTTTTATGCTAGAGGTGAGTATTATAGGATTGGTTTAGTGTTCTATGGTCATTTTAAGGTCCATTAGGGTTATTGGGATACTTTCACGTCGAAGTTATACCTTAGGGGCATTTTGGTAATTTTGCTCACCGGGATGCTTTTAAGCCAAAGGTGAATATTTAGATTGGTTTAGCCTTCTAAGGTTATTTTAAGATCCATTAGGGTTATCGAGATATTTTCACGTTGAAGGTATACTCTAAGGATATTTTGGTATTTTCCTAAAATCAAGTCCTAGATAGTAAACATGATGCTTTTATGCCAAAGGTGCATATTTACGATAGGTTCATCTAGTTCTCATCATTTTAGCGCTCGTTAGGGTTATCGAGATACTTTCACATCGAAGATATACCCTAAAGGCATTTTGGTAATTTTTTTCATCGGGTTGCTTTTATGCCGAAGGTGAATTTTTAGGATTAGTTTAGCCTTCCTAGATCATTTTAAGGTCCATTAGGGTTACCGAGATACTTTCACGTCAAAGGTTACCCTAAGGGTATTTTCATAATTTCTCTTTGATTCTAGTCTTAAATAAGCATTAAAATGTTTTTAGGCTGAAAGTGTATATTTAGGATAGGTTCATCCTTTTTCAATCATTTTCGAGTCCTTTAGGGATTATCAAGAGACTTTCATATAGAAGTATACCCTAAGGGTATTTTCATGATTTTGCATTAGAATCAAATGCTATATGAGTACTAGGATACTTTCACGTCAAAAATACACATTAAGAATAGGTTCATCATATTTCTAGGTCATAGAGTCCGTATTTTTAATAATAAAATTATTTTTATAAATAAGGCAATGTCTCCTAATTAAATTAATACGTAGGATTCCTATTAGAATATTTGAGGAATTTCATGAATTATTTTAATAGCGAGATATCATTTTCAAATAGGAAGTGAAGATTTTTCAATTTTGGGAAAATAAAACCTTTCATATTCTGCATGGTTCTCTAGTAGGATATGATGGAGAATTTGTGTTCACTTGGTTCCTCCAGAGGGTACGAATAATTTTGTGATTTTCAAAAGCATTAAAACCCGACTTTCTCCGAATAATAAATTTCTTTAATAAAATATTAAGGGAATTAAAATTAAATACCAAATAAAACCAAAATTTATGTTAGCATAGGATTAATAAGGTACCGATCACCGGGTATCATGAAAAGGTCAATCCTTACTTATGATTGTAACCAACTCCCGAACCCTTTCAGGTGATCTCTTGCATGAGCGAAGACCTCGGAGTTTGTTTTTATGGATTTTGAAATCCTCAAGATACAAATTTCGGTAGGTGTCCAATCTCACCTAGCTAAAATAAGATTAGTGGCAACTCTAAATATATGGTCACTTCATAATGACTATTTATAGTTAAGTTGAGTGAGCGATTCATCTTGACAAGTCAGTCCCCAAGTACCAAAAAAATAAAGAATAATAATTATGATATAGGCCCAAAAAAAATAATGTTATATAGATATACATAGAAATAAAGGGATACATTTTCCATTTTAAGTCGGGCCGGTCAGGATTCATATCCAGGCCACGTTGCGACAGGTGATGGCTCCGCTGGGGATAAGTTAAAGAGTCAGGCCTAAAATTAATTACATGTTAACTAAATTTTGATTAATTTTGTTTCAACTGGTATTTAACTATAATTCCCGATATTTTTAAAACAAAAACTTCATTGTATTTCGAACTTATAAATTCATTACATATTGTTCATATTTTTCACTAACCCTTTTTTGTTTCTTTTGTAGCATTATTTTTTAGGGGAATTTAGGATAAGGGTTTTATTATTTTTGAAAAGTGTCTAGTCATAAAAGGTACATTGTTCCCCCACACACACTATGCAGATGCAAATGCATTAGATTCTCTTCCACATGTATGAAAGGGGCAGAGGTATCCAATATTTTTAGAGGGTGCAAAGTAGCTTTGCCTTCTGAGATGTTAGGCTGTGTTTGGGCCAGTGAAAAGCCTACCGGGTGTAAATTCCTACACTTGCCCGAGGCGTTAGCCTTGTTATAGGCATGGAAGATACTTCCATTTGAATTGAACCCTTTTTGACGTAAACCTGCGATAGGTAAGTATTAGGGTACCTCGTTAATCCTTTTTAGACTTGGGGAACAATTCAAGAATCTATTTAGATGTCTAACTCAAACCTCATGTAATGAGCTATAAGAGACTCACCTAGTTAGAGCCATATCCAGTTTTAAAGGATACCAAATTAGGTACACATGGGGTAACACTACTAACCCTTTATTTTTATGATTTGATTTTCTTCATGTTATTAATTGTATGTTGTGTTATTATGATATATTTTACTTTTATTAATTTGTTATAATATGAAAGAGTTTTTTTTATTCTTGGCATCACATTTATATATATCTTATAGAAACTTGTAAATTCATTCATGCACCTGCAAAGTTCACGTTATTATATGTTCGTGCATTCATAATTTTGATAATGTATTAATTTGTTTCATTTATTGTATTTTAAGAACCAAGAGATGGGTGATAATTCAGAGGCAAAGGTCAATACGTTCATGTTCATCTAAGAAGAGTTCAACCATAAAGTCCATGGAATGGAAAATCTGCTTAATAGACTGATAAAAATAGTGAGGGTTTACATGAAAGAAAAAAGATCACATATTAGAAGTATTAGAATACAGGGGAAATCAAATGATTGTGAAGATAACGTTTTGGGCTACTTGCCAGATTTTGTGAATATAGGGTTAAAAAATAAATGATTAGGGTTCTCAAAAATCCTTTAGAAGCACAACACAGTTAGGAAAATGTAATATTTGCAATAGCAATTCTTTTTGTTACTTTGCTTTTGAATTTTATAAATATGACTACGTATGACAATAATCAGTGGATAAGGTAGAGAATTCATGACTCAAATTCCTTGGATTCCTGCTTCTACAATAATCTTTTTGTCTATTGAATCATGTCTTATTCACTCAGTTATATATTTGTTCAGTCATACATTTTTTTTCATTTATTGACATACATACATGGATAATAATAAAGATAAATGTTGACAAGATATATGTATTCATGCATACTGATTTAAGTTCCTTTTTCATTTTCAAGGCGAAGTAACACGAATCATGACATGGAAGACATCACAAACTGCAAGCTCGATAAAGTTTCTCAGAACAAGCAAGTCTATTTGCACCCAGTAAAATATTATTTATACTTCTGCCAGGGACTTCGGGAAGTACAAGCTTAAAGATAATTGTTTAACATTTAAGATATACAGTCAGTGGACACTAATATTAGTTCCCTTTCATAAAGGCCAGATGTAAAAATCATTCCATAAAAACAGAATTGGGGTCCTTGACTTTAACAAGAATGAAAGGTCCTACAAAAGCAAAACCATAACTAATAAATTGTTATTATTACAAATAGTCCTGTATCATAACAACACTTATGCTAGGGATCCAAGAAGTATCAGTTGAACGACAATTACCTTGAAGTACTCCATTTTCATCATACCAACACTCCTACTGGGGATCTGGGGAGTATCAGTTGAATGGTAATTACCTTAAGGTACTCAATTTTCATCATTTTGACACTTTTGCTGGGGATCTAGAGGAGTGCAAGATGGAAGGCAACCACCTCAAAGTACTTAATCTTTGGGGAGCCAGTCCCATAATACATATTCTTGTTGACTGAGAGACAACAGGTAACATATGTGGGATGAGAAGTCATTCATAGCTAATGATAGCTAGCATCATAAGAAGTCGAGAAAACAAGGAAATCCATTCGGATAGTGTCCTTGACCCTAGCCTTTCATTGTTCAGCAACCTCAATGGAATCAGATGATCTCTACCATTCAATTAAAACTTGGAAAACTACCTACCAAGGTGGTATAATTTGAGCGTCAAGGTGTAACATTTTTTGTCTAAAGATTCCATCAACCAATGCATGTTATTCAATGTGAAGGTAATTTGGAGTATCAACATAGTCAATAGAAGATCACAAGCTGGTGTAAATTCCAACTTGAATTACTTGGATGATTCTTTACCATGCAATGAGCTTTTGAATTCATCTTTTCTGCTAAAGAATCTAGTAAAGAATCAAGTCTCACATAATGGCTGTGCTCATGGCATGATTGAGTTGACAAGAAATAACCACACATTTTGTAGAATTTTTGAACTTGAAAACTTAGAGTTCAATACACTTCTTGATGTTTTACTAGCCAATTTACAATTTAGCCTCGGGGATACTAATCTAGCAAAAATTTGAAATTAGTGGATACCTATCAAGGATGATTGGTTTAAAGGTCATCAACCTTATAGCAGTAAACCAATCAGGGGTAGTTTCTATCTTGACTTCAAAATTCTATACATTTCTTATGGAAACTGTAAATTTTGAAATGAATTTTAGTTTGTAAATATTGTGCTTTTGTAATGGACCATGAATTTTGTTGATAATGTTTTCCAATATCTAAGATAATGAGAACATTTTGGAAGAATTTTTCTTTAGTAGATGATCACCATTAGTTTGAACTTTCTTAGAAAGGTTCTTTACCTCTACATATGTAATTATCCCAAGCATTCAACTATAGACCTTTCACCACTTAAGACCCTCCACATTTAAATGTTCTTGTTTATTAATTCCTTGAAGTACTTATAAATAGGTTATGCTCTTAAAAGATTCGGATATTGGTAGTTAGTCGTGTGTTAAATTAATGATAGTAATCTCAAGATCTCCGTCAGTTGGACAACATTTTGCTATTACTTTCTTAACAGCCTCCCAAATCTTTGATTTAAGAAGAATAAGAGCAAACATGAGCCAAAATCTCCTTTTCCTTCAAACAAAACCTTTGCAAGCCAATGCCTGATACACAAAATATGAAATCCTAGAGGCTTTCCTTCCAATCCAATTTTCTTTCCTAAAGGCTCAAACAAAGTCAAAATTTGTTGGTGGTTATGAAGCTAATAATGTTGAGGGGCATGCCTTAAGTATTTAAAAATTGAGTGCAACATCATGTTGTTGAGATATTTAAAATGATTTTAGAAAAAGGTTATCCTTTTCTTAGTGAAATGCTTGTTAGTTTAAATGGCTTTGTTTGAAATGAAAAATGGCCTTCTTTTTTTTATCTTTTCTCAAATATAGAAAATTATTCCCTTTGCAGTCCCTTTTGAGCTTGATAATTTATTTTTTTCTTTGAACCTTAATCAAGGATCACCCTTCACACTGAGGGGCAAGTGAAGTAAAGCTTTAAGATAAAAAAGGCAACTTCCATTTTAAAGTTACAAGAAGAACAAGTTAGATGTCATGAAGTAAATTTTGAGGAAAGAAGAAAGTTTCAAATTTCAAGTTCAAGTATTCAAAGTGAACAATGAAAAAAATGTCAAGTTCTTTCAAAATAAAGAATAAAAAAGTTTTGAAGAAAGAGAAAGAAAAAAAAAGAAGCAATGAAGAATCAAGAAAGTAAAAGTAGATAAAGAAATGAAAAATTGTTTGCCTCCAAAGACATGCTAGAATCTACTCCTTCTAGAAAAGAGATGATCCTTGATTCAATCATCCTTGAACACTTTATTTGGGACTATTTATCCTTTTCTTCATAGACCAAAAACCATGGCCTACATTACATACCTAACAAAGTCCATTTCGATTAGACATAGCTATTTGAGTTGTCAGGCCATTCCTAGGAAACACTTCAAAAATTAATCTTTTTGAATGATTTTTTTAGTCCTCAATAATATGATAAGGCAAGCTTAAAGGCCTTGGAATTGCTCCTAAATCAATAAAGATAGCCACCAATGTTAGAGAACCTTTCATGCTAATTCAAAAATGATCCCAAACCTAAGAAAATTTAATGACATCACTAAAAAGTTGGGTCAAATGCCCAAACACTGATTCCTTTCAAAATGAACTTTCATAACTTTTATACCCAAACTTATAAATTGATGCTTACCAAAAGCCTTTCACATCAATCCTTCGAGACTTTATGTTTACTAGCATTAGTTTAATAACTGTCGCGCTGTTGTGTTTGAAGATTAAAATAATGTTATAACTTGATTGTTTTCCTTTCAAGGAATTTCCATGAAAGGAATATTCATCTGAATTTAGTCTTAACTTTTAATAGCTCATGAATGCTCCCACCAAATCTCATGTGTGAGATTTTTTACAGTGAATTCAATTCTTAGTTAGATTAAGTTTTAGTTGATTGGGCTTTATTTAATTGATAGGTATGAAATGTGTAGACTAAGTTGTGGAATGATTCTAGTAAGTTTATTTAGATAAAAGAAATTAAAAAAAAGCATGGCATTTGTCACCACTTGCCACTCTGATCGCTCGGATGACACACATGACTTAAAGGTGTGCCTTTAGGATATCCTTTGATTAGGATTTGGATTAGGCATAATGAGATGAGAATAGGGGGACAATCGCTGGACGAATCACTCATCCAACTGGTCTTAGATGGCCACCATAAAGTGGCTAAAGACTTTGAGTCACCACAATCATTTAGACTAGGCATGATTGGATTCCTATAGAAATTGATATTTCGAGTTATGAAACCTAAAACATCGATTCCTAGGTCTACAAGGTCTAGATTCAGGAGTTGGTTATGCGCGGGGATGTACTAACATCCCATGATGCTTGAAATTAGTATCTTTTACCTATGTCTTAACTTAATTTCAGTTTCTTCAATTTTTACTTGTCATTATTCCAGTATAATCCCTTTTTAATGCCTAAATTTTGAACAAAGTAGTAAATCTGAATCTCACATGTGCCTCAAAGAGGTAGGGAACACAAAGATTTTTGTGTAAAAATGGTCTCCAGATTTAATTTTGAAAATAAGATATTCCATGTCAAGCACTAAAGAAATACCAACACAGAACATTGCCTTGCAATTTTTGAAAATAATTTGAAACTATGAATGCAAATGGACAACACCAAGAGAAAATTGTTAGTAAGGTGAAAAAAGGTGTAATAAATATTACATAAAGATAAACATACCAAAACATAAAAAGGAGGGATGGTCAAGATATATCTCATAATCTGTCTTTAATTATTAAAGAATAACCTAAATGACAATTTTCAGATAAGCTTAGACTCAATTGTCACTTGAGAAATGGAAAAAAAGATGTTTTAATTAAAAAGCCTAAGGATGTCTAAGAGAGGGAAAATTTGGATTTTTAAAGTTTGAAAAGCAAGGTTGGCGTATCTCTCGAAAAAGTTGGGTTGGAGTATCCCTTTGGAAAGAAATTTTCAAGTAATTATGGAAATCAAAAGGTTTTTAGATATTTTTGATAGAAATATAGGTTTTAGATTAAAACTCGATAATTTAAATAGGAAATAAAAATTAATTTTGTAAAGTATTTAAGCCTACTAGGACCCATGTTATGATTCATGACTATAGGGAATTAATCGAATATGTTTCAAGGCATTCAAATGCCTAGAAAAACAATTTGAGTGAATCCAATTAAATTTCTTTATATCCAAAAATAGGGGGTAGCATTGCACTATGCATCTTCCTAAATTTATTTCGGATTCATTTGAAGGCTTCAAAGGGCAAAGGACGTGTCATTGGAAGGGTAACTTGATAAGGATTAATGTAAACATATTCCAAAAAAACCTAAAAAATCACTTTTTAAGCCTAATTAATTTTTGAAGTCGAATGTGTTTCAGCACGAGAGCATGGGTAGAGAAAATGGTGCAATGAACTTTGAAAATCGCTTCTAACTCATTCAGGTTCATTAAATCGTAAATAATACCTTTTCGAAAAGGAAATTTCATGTAGTTTTGGGAAAAATATTTTTAAAACCAGAAAATCATCTGGTGGCCTAAAATAAGCCAAACAGAATTTGAATTGCTAATTCTAGGGTTTTGGAAGCAAAAGTTCAAAAAATCATAACTTCCTTATCTTGATTGATTCGAGGGCGAATATGGTACCATTGGAAAGAGAATTTGATGCCTTTTAAGAGAAAAATATCAAAAGATTCTAGAAAAATGTTTTAGGGCCCCAAAATAATTTTTCAAGTAGGGGACACAACGTTGCTAGGGCAAAAAATGGGAGTTCTATTGTTCTTTGGTTTTCTTAGGACTAGGCTCGGGTTACGGACATCCAAATGTCCATGACAAAAAGGGTTAATGATAGTGGTTTCACAAGCTCATTTGAATAATCTTGGAGTAGTTTGGGATGACGGAATAGCCTATTAACCAGCTCATATGCAAAGAAGTATTAAACTTCTGAATCAAGCCATAAAAACTTTAGGATAAGTTAAAAGAAACTTTTGAAAATCAAAATACTTAGCCTCATTTGACCATAAATCTAAACATGAAAGCTTAATTTACCCTTAAGATTGGAGGACCAATAAATTGAAAACCTTAAATCTATACTAGTTTCTTTGATTGAAGTAGCATGGACTTAACTTAGGGGTTTCTTTAAAAAAGATTTATACAACAAACAAACAACAAAAAAAAGTATCAAGGTGGCATTTTAAATCATGTAAAGGATGTAAACATGGCATCTATAGCAAACATGTGCTGGAGCAATGGCAAGACAACATTTTTACCACATGAAACATGCTATAAATGCAAGAAAAATAGTAAAAATGCATGAACATTTAGAGGATGCATGTGACAACATAAAAGATGGTATGAGCATGTAGGAAAAAGTTTCCATGGCATGAAACAAATGGTGGAAGATTTTTACAGCATTAAATACATGATTTTTATGCCATCAAGCTAACATAAAACATCCTCAAGCTCAATAGAACATCAAAGCATCTTAAAATAATAATGCATCATCAAGTTTTATGCATGAATGATTATAAAGAATGTCAAAAATTAATGCAATAGTGGCTGTTTTAAGATGAAAAAAGAAGAATATGATTTTTAAGCATTCAAGCAACATCAAAGCATTATAAACTCAAAATATCATCAAAACAAACTAAAAGATGCTTGCTTTCCTAAGAAGGTCATCGTCTTATGAGATGTATGTAAACTTAAAATATCATTAAAGACATGGTTAGCTAAGATGGCATGAGATCTATGCAAATGCAAAGAAATAAAGAGAAAGGTGTAGAAAATATACCAACAAATCTTGCAAAACGTTTTTCTCCCTTGTCAACTCAAAGTTGTGATTTTTGTGTTCCTATGGTTTTCTTGAGTTTTTTGCTTTTCGACTTACTTTTCTTTTCTTTTACTTGCTATAAGTAAGTAAGGACTTGGAAAGATGAGCTTTAAGGTACCACTATGGATGAAGAGAAGTTTGGTGATGAAAGGAAGTGGGAAATGAGGGTTTTAGAAAGGCTTTAGAGGCTATTTGGAAGAGCTACGAAAATAAGAAGTGGTTTTTGAAAATGTGGTTTGTAGAGAGAATGTGAGCTGAGAAAAGTGTGTGTTTAATGTGTGTCATAAATGGATGCATGTACCTATGCAAGTGAGTGCAATAAGGATGCTAATGTAAGGCTTGCAAAGATGATACGAACATGAAAATGTTGTCATGGGAATGTACCTTTAGGATGGCAAAGAATATTAGGAATGGTACATGGAATGCATGAGATGCACTATCATCGTGTCCTTAGTACACTTGCCATAGTAGTATGGCTTTTGAGAGGAGGGAATCCATACGAATGGACAAATTATACCTTGAGCCTTATTAGCATGACTCTAATGGTTAAAATCACGAGATGATGTGATTAGAAACCCTAGTGATTTTGCGAATATTCTAACCAAAAACCCTAAAAGCTACCTTTTATTTATATCAGGTAACAAGGTAGCCTTTATTTTAATTTTTTTATCTAAAATAATTATTTTACCACATTTTTAGAAAACCTTAATTGGCTATCAACCCTAGTGTGGCTATAGCCCAAACTTCGGCCAAGCCCTAATGTACCCATACATTACTTTAGCCTAAGTTATTTTAAGGAGTTTAGGCTGTTTAATCTAAATACCTAATTAATTCTGATTAAAAATGTTAATTCTATTTAACCAAATACTTTTGCATAACTTCAATTCTAATTCAAAATAAAATCACGGTAATTTTATTTGAATAGAATAATTATGAACTAAGTATCAAAATAAAATTAACTATAGTAAAATAATTAAATTTAATAGAAAATTAAAATAAATAAGATATGTTTTCTTAATTTATATAGAATATAATCATATTTAATTTATAAATAAATATTTATAATTAAATAATTAATTAAATATTTAGACAAGACTTTATAGATATCAAATTAATTAAATAATTAATTTTTCATTTCTATTTAATTTAAATTAATTCCTATATTTATGAGAAGATAAATATAAATAATTTAAATCACTCAAACTTGTGTAAATAAATATTTAACTAAATTGAATATATATTCTAAATAAATAACATCAAAAAATCATTTTCATATATTTATTGAAGAAAATGCCTACATTCCTAGAAGGAGTGTATCCGATGCACCACTTTACCATATTGAGAATCATACAACTTCGAGTATTATGATCAATAACCATCCATTAAGGAATTATGTTGAGCTGGTAAAGGGACCAGTTGGACATATATAATTAGGCTCTAATAATCTATGTATTAATTGTTCTATACCAAATACATAATTACATAATTATTAATCTCATAGTCATACCACTAAAGACCTAGAACTACGTTCTCAATTATATATTATATTGTGTAAGCTTTTATAAATAGCATTTTGTCCAATGACCTTGTTATCTACGTAATACCCTTATATGATATCCGTGATCAACTTAAGGTCAAAGTCTATTTTATTTACTTGATCGCCTTATCTTAAAGTTTCATTATACTCTCTAAGTGAAAATAATTATTTACCATATGTGCACAATTTATCATTTGATATACAAATGACCAAGGCCTCATCCATTTTGACTATCTCATAGAATGACTTTCAAAAGGATAAGCTTAACTTTTTATAGGAGTTATGATTCCATATCTATAAGTTAAGCTCTCATCGAGTATAAGTCACATACCCAATGAACTGGTCTAGCAGCTTACTACTTCGAGAGGCTTTAGCCTTTGGAACATTAAAGTATACAAGTTATACATATGGAGTCAATTAGTTACTCTGGATTAAAGTAATTACACAATGAACATCAAAAGTGAATTAACCTAAGTAAACGAAATCATTAAAGGATTAATTGCACTTTGGTCCGATCCAATATATCACCACTTTTAGGCAATATATCTATGTCTTTACTTAAGAGTCATCCTGCTCTAGATGGCTAAGACAAACCATCTCTTCAATTGGACTTATACGACATAATAGTTTTAATATGAGTTAGTTGCTCTCATTAACCCTATAGATTATAGACTATCAATTTAGACTACTTACCATAGAATATTGTTGTCCCGCATATAAAGTCCATTATTTGCAACATTTTATCGGTATAAACACAAGCAGTCAATGAGCCATATTTTTCTTACATTTACTTTGACATGTAAATAAAATAAGGACAGAATAGTAATGATGTAATGAAAACTCAAAAATATAAATATGAATAATCAGTTCAAACTAATGAAATACGTTATAATGTCTTTTATCCTTATGGCATTCCTAACAATCTCCCAATTGCCTTGAAAAAGTAAATGAGTTATGTCTCACAACCCCATGCACGTGATGTGCCTTTTAAAACTCTTAGCCAGTAGAGTTTTAGTAAAAGGATCAGCAAAGTTGTCTTTGGACACGATTTTGCAAACTTTAACAACTCCATCCATCACCAATTCTCTTATAATGTGGTATTTTCTATCTATATGTTTTATCCTCTTATGGTGTTTGGATTCCTTGTTATTTGCTATTATCGTACTATTATCACAATAAAGTGTAACAAGTTTGTCCATACCAGGAATTACCAAGGCCTTTAAGGAACTTGCAAAGTCAAGTTGCTTCCTTAGATGCTTCAAAAACAACCGTATATTTGGCTTCCATTGTGGAGTTAGTTGTACAAGATTTTTTACATTTCTTCATCCAGTAGCACCTCCTTTTAGGAAAAGAATAGAACCTAAAGTTGATTTCCATGAATCCCTACTAGTTTGGAAGTTTAAATTCATATATCCTATATGTGTCAAGTCCTTTCTAGAATATATAAAAATATAATTCCTCATTCTCTTAAGATACTTGAGTATATGCTTCATAGCTTGCCAATGTTTGTTACCAGGATTCGACTGATATTAACTCAAAATACCAACCATATAACAAAAATTTAAGCATGTGCAAAGCATAGCATACATGAGACTATATGCAGCAGATGCATAAGAGACTTTCTTCATATGCTCTTTTTCTTTGAATATCTTAGGGTAATCATCCAATAGAAGAGTGAAACCTACCATGAAGGGTTGTGAACTTTTCTTAGCATCCTATATTACATATTTTTTGATTGTCTTATCTATGTATGAAGTTTTGGAAAAAGTTATCATCTTTTTCTTTTGATTTTTAAAGAGATAAACACCTAGAACATAATTAGCTTCCCCTAAATCTTTCATGTCAAACTATTGTGACAACCACAGTTTAATCGATTATAAGTTCCTTACATCATTCCCAATGAGTAGTGTATCATCGACATATTAGACTAGAAAAACTATTTTGCTCTTTTTAATATGTTTATAAACACAAGGTTAATCAACGTTTTCTTCAAAGCCAAATACTTTGATTGCTTAATCAAATCTTTGGTTCCATGAGTGGGAGGCTTGCTTTAATCCTTAAATAGATCTAAGCAACTTGCAAACTTTTGCTTTCTAGCTTTTTGCAAGCAAACCCATCTGGTTGCATCATATAGATGCTCTCACCAAGATGGCCATTTAAGAATACTGTCGTGACGTTCATTTACTGATCTCTAATCGAGAGCTAAAGCAATAGAAAAAATAATGCAAATAAGCTGTAGCATCATAACAGGTGAGAAGGTCTTATCATAATCGATGCTAGCCTTTTATGTGTATCCTTTTGCATGTATCCTTAATGGCTTTGACTTTTCGTTCAGCATTCTTCTGTCTTTTGTAAACCCGTTTACACCTTATGGGTTTTATCCCTTTGAAAAGGTTGACAAGCTCCCAAACTGCATTGGGTTTCATGGAATCCATGTTCGTGTTCATAGCCTTTTTCTAATGCTTTGCATCAACATCACCCATCACTTTATCATAGGTCATTGGATTATTTTCATGTTCTATGGCCTCGGATTGATAAATCTCACCATTATACATGAAGAAATTAAGGTTTTGAGAAAACCTCTATAGACAGCCTATTTTGTTTGAGCCAATATTTGAAGTATCAAAAGATATCGTTTAGGATACCATTAAGGTCATTTAAAGAAACACGAGTTAAGTTCCCATCATTCTTGGCTAAGGTAATGAGTTTGAAAAGTCAAAGGCAAGAAAAATCTGCATTTTTGTAGGGATGTCTCGATGTATAGGTGTAAGGTATTGATACAAGGCTCCGCATCATTTAAATTTTAAAATCTTGCTTGTTGTATCAATACTAAAGGCCATGGTATCGATACTTGAAAACTGGTATCGATACCAAGGGTGTTGGTATCAATACAAAGTTATTATAGCTAAAATCGTGATTTTTAGCCAAAAAAAATCGATACAAAAGCGTATGTAATGATACAGCAAGCTTGCGATTGATACAAACTTCTTGGTATTGGTACACC
>JBBYHL010000009.1:6943685-6973152 GCA_038381835.1 Adansonia madagascariensis | reverse complement strand
ATGATATAAAAACATGAATTGTCAGTTCAAGCTTCAAGGCATGTTGCAAATGTTATTTTTCTTTAGACATATTTCGTCCCACCATATATAGTATGCGATAAGGGTTTATTGAATAGTCATAAAATATAATTAAGTCTATGTTTAAAATAAACACTAGTTAAAGTAAACTACTAAATACTTTTTAATGAGTGATAAAATTATTTTTCTTATATTATACTTAATTTTTTGCCTAAATTAAGTCAATAGATTCTCTTTAATTTAGAATGATAGTAAATAAAGAACAATTCATATTTTTGGTTTACTCGTACATTTTCATATCATTTTTCTTTTGTATATCATTGCTGAAAATTTATAATATATATTTATAGAGATTTAATTAAAAGTTGTGTCTTGTTGTGTTGTTCAACTTTGTTTTTCATTATGTATCCACTTTTTGGTATCAATAAGTGCCATTGACAACTTTCCATCAATGAACACGTTCCAAACTTCGTATTTAAATCCTTTTATATGGTATATGAATTCCCTTCATGTAATACATGGTAGAAGATTTTTTTTTTTTTTTTTACTTTAAAACTCATGAAATTTGAATTTCATAAATGGTATTCAAATCTCATCGTCGGTTGATCTTTAAACCAATTTTTCTTGGTTCAAAACTTGAATAAAGATATTGTCTAATTTTTAATGTGTTAATTTCTCATTAATTAATTTTTATTTCTTTCACTTATTTTGAAAATAATGCTAACGATCAGTTTCATGATTCAACAATTGATGATCTCCTTTACTTTACTTTGCACGTGAATTACATGCATCTCAACATCCTTGATTTTACTGCTCGTTCTTTGACTACTTAATTTCAATATTTAGATGCATGTATTTACAGTTATTTTAATTTTTTTAATATTTAGATGCCTTTTTATACAAATATTATAATTTTTTTATTTCTCTATTTACAGTTATTTTGAAATTAATTCCTGAAATAGGCTAGTTTTTACTTATGCTGAGAACTCGCCATGGAAAACGGTAAGTTAATTAATTGAAAACTCGCCATGCTGTATGGCGAGTTTTCAATAGGGAAAAAAATTACCGTTGAGAACTCACCATAAGAGATTGCGAGTTTTCAACGGCGAGCAAATTACAAAAAAAAATTTAAAAAAAGTTAAATGAATAAATAGTTATTAAGTAAAAGTGAAAGCAAAAAAAATAATTTCAAAGAAAGAAATAATATTTATTAAAATTATTAATAAAAAAAATTAAAATTATCTATTTACTTTTTTGGTCTGCTAATCGACTCTTTTCATATATATATTTTACATAAATTATGTATAAATATATAAATTATCTAACGTATCCGAAGAAATCTGATTTTTCATGCATCAGTCATATCTTTCGGGTTTCAAAAAATCTAGTAGTCATTAGTCAAATATTAACTGTCATGTCAGAAGGCGAGTTCTCAACACATTTTTTTTATATAATAATAAGATAAATGACACAATTTTAGATTTATACTTGAATAAATATTATAAATTTTATATTTTTGATATAATAGTAATGATATATGCTGATAGTTTAAAATTATTGTGAGTTTTTGATATGTTGTGTGAGCATATTAAATTTAGTATAAATATAAATATACTAATATTTAAAAATTGGATATAAAAGTTTAAATATATATGGAAGAAAGTCGATCAACATACCAAAGAGGGGTAGATAAGTAATTTCAATCTCTTTATTAATAATTTTAATAAATATCATTCTCTTCGTTAAATTTTTTTTTTTTGCTTTCTCTTTTATTTAATAATTATTTGCTACTTTTACGTTTTTACAATTTTTCTTAAGTATTCCTATCCTCGTTGGGAACTCGCTAACTCAATTGGCGAGTTCTCATCATATTTGCTTCTCGCCATACAAGATGGCGAGTTCTCAACACAAAATCAGAAACAAGCATATTTCCGGAATTAAATTGAAAATGGTGCATTAACGAAAATAAAAAAAATTATCAATAATGATATAAAAAGCCCAATATTTAGCTTATGTTAATTTACTTCATAATGATTTTTCAATTGCTCGACATTAATAAGTTTAAATTTTAAGAATTATGAAAGTCATTAGTAATTATTTTTATTAGATGTGTTTGGTAATTTATGAAAAAAAAATTATTTTTTCTAAACTCTAATTAGTTAAGGTTAATTAAAAAGTATAGTCTCAATGAAATCTATATAAAAATTAAGTGAAATCAAAGAAAAGGATTACGATTATGTGTTGGAAATGTATCAGAGCTCCCATTAAAGGGGGTAATAATTAATTATGTATCATCTTTAGTCTTGATATAAGTGTTTTAAATTTCAATATTTAGAAATAATTTTTTGAATTAAATTTTAAAATTTATTTTAAAAATCATATTATTTTAAAATGAAATGAAAACTTTTGTAACAATAAAATTTCTTATACATTAATAACCTCTTGATTTAGTAGCTAGAATTAGTATGTATGCTTAAGTTTTATCTCAAGCATCCTCTCCCCATCACCCAATTTATTAAAAAAAAAATCTTACACTCCTCAACAGTATGGTAGAATATAAAACTATTTCCTTATTAAAATTTCAATTTATTCCTTTAAAAGGATTTTTTTTTTGAAAAATAATTGTCAAATTCCCTCACTCATATAGCAATAACTTAAGAGTTGCTTCCACTTTGGAATATTACTTTATTTTATTTTTCAAAGTCGAATGACTTCAAAATAATTTTTTATCAATGTATTATTAAAAGGATGTAATGAATATGAAAAAAAAAAAGAAAAAACAAATAAAGACATTTAATGGCAAGTAAAATGGCGCATAAAAGAAGAAATAAATAACAAAGCATTAAAAATAAAATCTAAATTTTATTCATTTAGAAATTGACATTGATATTGATATTGATATTATTATGGCTGAATATCAGGAAAATTACTTGGCTTTGAGAAATTTTTTAGACTTCCTAATACCCTTGCTAAATTTAAGAAATTTTTTTCTCAATAATTTTCATATTACTGCATAAAATAAGAACGATACTTTCTCATGAAAAGTCATGGGAATACTCTCAATAAACTGGCAAAGGTCTCGAGACCCTCCCACGAAATTACATAACTCTTCTTATTTTTAGTAACAATCCATTTCTATTAGCACCAACAATCAACGACATTAAATTATTAATGGAGAACGAATGAATAAATAGGTAAACAATGTAAATAAAGAATGCGAAATTAAATAACATTAAATTAGAAAAACAAATAAAAATAAGAAAAATAAACAAAATATGTATGATAAAAAAAATGCTCAAATAACTAAATTGTAGAAAAGTGAGTTACGAATTAAAGTAAATTACAAATTAAAATAAATAAATTTTAAAAAAGCAAAAAGCAAATAAAATACTAAATAAAGCAATTAAATGAAAATAAATAAATCAATTAACTAAATGAGACCTAAAAAGGGCAATTAAATTAAAAAAAAATCTCTAATAACGATTTTTATTTCTCTTTTTCTAAATAAAGACGTTCAAATGCCTATAAAAGGGCATTTGAATGCCATGCAGAAGATGTCAAAGATTTGAAATGAAAGTCGAACATTCAAGTACCATGGTGAAGGTATCTGAATAGTTTTTTGGGCATCAATTTTGTTGAAAAACCAGATAAGCACTAGAATGCCATGGCAAAGGGCATCCGAATGCTTAAGTTCAAAAAAATGTGAAATAAAGTATTCGGATACAAAAAAGATTCTAGTATATTCTCTAAAGCAAATTGGTTTGGATGTGCCATATATTATTTAATAATGCAAACCTATCACTTAATTAAGTGATACAATGTTTTCTTTCATGTTAGTAACATTACTGACAAATCATGAACTACTAATTGGACGAAGCCTATGGAACACATTTGGCCTCGCAAAGGAACTATAATGAGTTATAATTATGGGATCCTTATGTTTCAAAGTTATATTCCTGAAAACGTTCCCAGTCATTGTATTATTATAAGAAGCATTGGCAACGTTTCCATGTGCTGGTCGTGTAATTAGTCCTTAAATTATGATACTAGGTCATCTTGTATAAGGAGTGTCATGCTTTCATTCCATCATGAAGTGGTCCATTTTGATGGATGCTAAGGTAGGGTGGTTTTGGGTACAACATAAAGTATATGAAAGTAGATGGAAGATCCAAAGAGGATTCACCATTTCCAATGACATCGGAGAGATATTTGATATGTTTTTGGCTTTAGTTAACTTGATAAAGTTGATTTGGCTATAATCTTATTCTCTTGATAATTCTTGCTTTTAACGGTGTTGGTAAAGTTTATTTGTAGCCTTGGGATGAATTATGGTTGTTGGGAATTGATTGGGATGAAATAAAATTATTGGATGCTTCATAAATGAGCCTTCTCGTTCATTCTGACGATGATGTATTGTATATTACCATGGGTATCGATACATTTCATTTAAAACACTAAAAATATGACCATTGCATATCTAAATTTAAAAATTATTTTCTCCTAGAAGGTAATTTTTTGAGATTTTAGAGTATTTTTTTTATTTTTTTCCTCATCGAGTTACCTTTCCTACAATATCTTATTTGCCTCTTAAAAACCATAAGGTGGAATAAATTTGGGAAGTCAGATAGTTTGAAGTTGTCCTAATTTCAAGGCATTCGAATGCCCTAGAATGGGCCTAATTAATACCCAAGTGAAGGCATGGGTCATCTATCAGTACAACTAGGCTTGGATCAACACCCAATCATTTAAAAAAGGTCAACTCAAACCCTTTTTATTTTTTTGATCTTCAACTACAATTCACCCTTTTTATTAAAATACCCAAAAATATTCTATTTTTCAAAATGACCAAATTTCTCATCCACTTGAGTTTTTTTAACCCTATTTTTCAAAATCAAATTTTTTATCCCTTGGGTTTTCTCGAATTTTTCAATAGAACCTCAGTTTTCATGCCTTTAATTAACTTTTGAGTTCAAATGCATCTTAGAGTCGTTAATTTGTTTATTTCCAGATAATCACTGACAACTATGAGATACATCCCAACCCAATCTCTTTTCCATGATTTGTTTACTTTATTTATAAGCAATATTTATTATATTTCTTTATGCCTTATTAACATATTTCTTTTATTAGTGATGATCTTGCATTCATGTTTAAAATTGAATTGCTTAAAAATTATCAAGGCAATGTTCCATGTCAATATCACTCCAGTGCTCGGATTGAAATATTCTTTTTAAATCAAAATTCGAAACTTATTTTATCCAAAAATCTATGTTTCTCCATCTTTTTAGGTTACATAGAGAAATCTAATTTTATTATAAAAAATTGGATTCTTTGTTTTCAAAATTGCATGATAAAAGTGGATTATATTAAAAATAATAGCACATTAAAATTGGTAAAATTAGATTCGGGATAATCTTTGGCTAGATGGTATCAACTTAGAGCATCATAGTGATGCTAATCCTTTCCTATGCGTAGCCGACTCCCAAACCTATTTACCAAACTTTGATACATGCAGACATTAAAATCAAACCTTTGGATTTAGTAACTAAACATATCAAATTGAATAGGTATTCGATCATATCTAGTCCAAATAATCGTTAACAACTCCAACGTTTTGGCCACTTTATGGTGGCTGCCAAAGGTTACTCGAATGAGCGATAAATCCAATGACCTTCCTCCAATCGAAACCTAAGAAAAAATTTTTTCTCACCATATCACGTCGAAAATCCCACCGAGGATTATTTTTGAGTCAGGTGCACTTTGTCATCGTCAGTTGCAGTATACATTATGACATATACATTTAAAGGCTTGTATCAGTACATTATTCAATGTATCGATATATTTGGGGGGTTTGAAGAAATTTAACTATTGCGAAGTATATGCATCTATATATGCATGTGAGGTATCCATACATTCATATTTAATGTGTTTTTCTTGGCTTTAAAGCTTATAAAACTTAGCTAAAAAATGCTCTATACAAAATTATCTATTAAGAACATACATTTTTTAGTATATTGAGGGTTTAAAAATATTTTAGTATTTACCAAAGTATTCTCAGAATGATTCAAGGAAAAATACTAAGTTGAAAATATTTAAATGCAAGCTAATTAAGCTTAAGTTTTAATTATATCAAAATCGAGATTAATTCAAAGCTCATATACCTAAAGATCTCCCCCTTTTTTATATGCAAAACTTAATATAACTTTACTTGTAAAAACTACCTCTAAAACATTTAAAGATTTTCAATAAAAACTCGCCTTAATAAATGCATTTTTTAAAATTTTAAAAATATATAAAAAAAACTTTTGTAAAACTTGTAAGAACAAGCAAGGTCATTTTTATTCATAATATCCATAAGCAATAAATTCATATGCATGAGATATTACAAATATAAATACATATGAATTAAATGTCCCTATATTTACTTTCATACATATTTAATTCAAGCAAGCAAATTTGTACCTAAAGTTCTCTCATTTTTGTTATATATAAAAAAAGATTAATTCAAAGTTAGGAATACTAATTCAAACAAGAGTTCAAGTATACAAAATATTAAGCATTTTAGATTATGTATACTAATTGTTAAGAAAAAAAATAGGCATTGACGAAGAATTCAAGAGTTTAAAATTTTCATGTATTCATTTGTAAGCATTTAAACACAGTTTAGATAATAAGAAAACAAGACATAATAATTGTTCTTAAAATAAATTCCAATTGTTGTCTATATGCATAATTGATACTAGTTGTGGAAATTTTACTTTATATGCATACTATTCAAAATCAAGCAATCAACCATATGGAAAGTTACAAAATATTTTTCAAGAAAAGCATAGCAAACTTTGATAGGTTGAAAAGCATTTGCTCATTTATGAACATTACAATAAGATCAAGTGAGCAATTTAATTCAATCAATCGCCATGCATAAAAAGGTTGAGACTTAAAGCATTATGAACTATGAGCTAAATCAAGTTGAGGTCAAGGATATGAATTGTTAAAACAAGAAATATCAAGGAGTTTAACAAATAGGCATGTTCAAAGATTCATAAAGAGCAAATATTTTAAGTATGCCTAACATATAAAGATACTAATACCATTAACTCATGCATGTCATTAAACATAATGCTTAACAGATAAGAGTTTGTATAACATGTGTTTAGCAATTACCTTAATTTTACAAAGCTTTATTGATATGCTTATTTTGACTTGGAGTTCATGATTTTAAGTGTTTGAGCAATCCTTGATGTTTTAGACTTGATTTTGGGTAAGGATGTCATTACTTTTTGCCGGTATTTATGTGCAAGTGTAAACCTCCAAAGATATGTGTGCTTGTTTATTGATAAACTATGAAGAAAGCATCGATACATTCTAGAAAAATCTAGGTTTTTGCAATTTCTGGTGAATGTATTGATACCTTAAGAACATGTATTGACACATGTAGCATTTTTCTCAAAAACTAATTTAAAAAACATGCAAATTTTCATTCCAAAACCCATGATTTAAAGTTCAAATGCAAATTTTTTTTATTTAGGACATTAAAAACTCATTTGAAGAATCAAAAGATCAAAACAACTATTAATGTAAAGTCTAAAAGAATTTGCATATTACTTATGTTATGCATTCTATTTCAGGCAATATGCAACCTTAGAGTATCGAAATATGAAATTTTTATCTAAGAGAGAAAGAAACAAGTTTTTAATCATATTTAATGCTACCAAACTTTCTTGAGCCATAAAACATGAATAAATACCATGATCAAACATTTCCAACCTCATATAGGCCAAAATTACCATATAGATTGAACAGCTTAAAATTTGCTTAAAACATGTTTATAGCTTTAAAAGTTACATAAGCAAACTTATTTATGCACTACATGATAGAATAGTTCAATGAAAGCTCAAAATGTTCATGATATTTATTTTTGATACTCTGATACCTTAAAGGCATTTTCTCTAGTTAAAGCCTAAAATACATATCAAATTCATTTAAGCACAATCTAGATCAACCTGAACTTGTCAATTATCTTTTAATAATAGAACAAGGTCATTCAAGTGATCATTTGCCCTTAGAATCAAGAAAATAAAAAAAAAAATTAATTTTTTAAACTCATGTTTCCTTGAAAATTCAATTAACATGGGCAAAATGTTAGAAAATCATTTTAAAACACTTTCAACCATCTAGAGAAATCTTATAGCACTATTTCAAATTGTTCAAATGGTTTTTATGCCAATATGATCTTAAAAAGTTAAACTTTATCTTTTAATCTCAAAAATAGAATCTCTAAAACATAATTAAACATATGAATAATTTAAATATTGCAAGTTTAACAAATTTCATATATAAAAGCTTTATCTTTGCAAAAAAAATTTTAAAATCATTTAAACAAGCTTTATACGCTTCCCTATGTATGTGCATAAATACCACGTAATCATACAATAAAACATGATAATTTCTCAAAGCATAATATCATCAAAATCAAACTTTTATGAGTAAGGTCATACTTGAGTTCATGCTTCAAATCACATAACATCATTTCACAAATCATAGAGATATATCATCACTAAGCACTTAATTATCAAATGCATATTTATATAAGCTTATTCACATTCAAAACTGAAAATATGCATTTACATTAAAAGACTTTGCATTTAAAGCAATATTCAATTTAGTTTTATAAAAATAAGAAACATTAATTAAAATTCAAACACATGTAAGATATGAATAGGCAACCATAATTCACATTCAAAAAATCTTTGGGCTTAGAGATACCCATCCTTCATTTTTTTGTGACTAAAGTATCTAATCAAGTTGCTTTGCTCCTCATTGCTCTAATACACCTACAAGAGACTATAATTTAGGCTTCGGTACCTAAATTGTTTTTGGTCCTTGAATATTAGTTACAAGGTTCCTTGTACCTTTAAGAACCCATGCTTGCTTAATTTTAAATTATGTCCTTTTTCAAGTCAAAATTTATTTTCTCTAAAATCTTAATTCTTTCATTTGAATCATTAAAATCATTTTTCAAATCTTTGTTTTGATTTTCTAAATCAATTGTCGATTTCAATAATAAATCATTTTTAATTTTTAATTTTGAAATCATTTTCTTATATTTAAATTTCATTTCCTCAAACTTTACTAATAATTCATCAAAAGCATCTTGTAATTCATTAAAAATATTTGAATTAGAATTAGAAGGGTTAAAGGTTACCATAGGCTCGTTAAGAGCCATAAAGCAAAGGTTAGACATTTGATCACTATTGGAGTTGTCATCATCGAAAGTATCACTATCACTTCAAGTTATTGCCATTAACTCTTCTTAGGAATGCCTAAGGATAAAGGACATTTTTTTATGTATTTCTATAGTTTGAACTGATTATTCATATTTATATATTTGAGGCTTCATTATATCATTGTTATCCCATCTTCATTTAGATTTACATGCTAAAGTAAATGTAAGCAAATATAGTTTATTGACTACTTGTGTTTATGTCATTAGAATGTTGCATATAATAGACTTTATATGCAAAAACAACATTCTAAGGTAACTAGTCTAAATTTATATTTGGTAACCTATGGGGATAATATGAGCAATTAACCCTTGTTAGAACTATTATGTTGTCTAAATCTAATTTAGGGGATAGCTTGTCTTAGCCATGTAGAGTGGGTTGACTCCTAAGTAGAGACAAATATATTGCCCTAAAGTGATGATACATCGAATTGGGCCAAACTGCAATTGATCCAGTAATAAGTTTGTTTACTTGGATTAATTCATTTTTGACATTCATTGTGTAATTACCTTAATCCTGAGTAAGTAATTGACTCCATGTATATAACTTGTATACTTTGACGTTTCGAATGCTAAAGCGTCTAGATGTAGTAAGTTACTAGACTAGTTCGTTGGGTATATGACTTACACTCAATGAGAACTTTACTTATAGATACAGAATCATAGCTCCTACAAAGAGTTAAAGTTATCCTCTTAAAAGGTATTATACGAGAAAGTGAAAATGGATGAGGCCTCAGTCTTTTGGTTATCAAATGATAAATTGTTCACGTATGGTCAACAATCATTTTCACATAGAGAGTATAGTGAAACTTTAAGATAATGTGATCGAATAGGTAAAATAAACTTTTAATTTTAAGTTGATCACAAACATCATATGATGGTATTACACATATGACAAAGTCATTGGACTAAAAGGCTATTTTATAAAGCTTATGTAATACGGTATATAATTAGAAGTGTAGTCTTAGGTTTTTAATGGTAAGACTTGAGATTAATAATTATATGATTAATTTTTTGGTGTAGAATAATTAATACATAGATTTTTGGAGCCTAATTATATATGTCCAATTAGCCCCTTCACTAGCTCAATATAATTCCTTAACAGATAGTTATTAATTAGAAAACCTAAAGTCGGATGATTCTCAATATGGTGAAATGGTGCACTAGATATACTCTTTTTAATGTGGCCAGCATTTGCTTTGGTAAAAAGTAAAAGAAAATTTTTGGTGTTATTTATTTAGAATATATGTTTAATTTGATCAAATATTTATTTAGACAAGAATTACTAATTCAAATAAATTTTATTTATCTTTTGATAAATATATGAATTAATTTAAATTAAATAGATGTGAGAAATTAATTTATTTATATAACTAATTTAGTATCTATTAAGTCTTGCTTAAATATCTATTTACAAATTAAATGTGAATAATACTCTAAATAAATTTTTTAAAAAGTATTGTTTTATTTATTTTTTAATTTATGATTAAATTAATTATTTTACTATGGTTAATTTTATTTTAATAATTAGTACATAATTATTCTATTCGAATAAAATTGCCATGATTTTTATTACGAATTAGAATAGGAGTTATTAAAAATTATTGGGCTAAATAAAATTAACAATTTAATAAGAATTAATTAGTATTCAAATTAAATGGGCCAAACTCCATAAAATAAATTAGGCAAAAAATATATATAGATATATTTGCGTTTAGCCGAAAACTTGGTGGGCTCCTACATTAGGGTTGGTGCCATATATTAAGGTTTTATGGAGATAGCAAAACAACTATTTTAATTAAAAATTAAAAATGAAAACTACCTTGTTACCTGATATAAATAAGAGGCATATGCCTAGGGTTTCAGGTTAGACCATTTGTGCTACTCTAATCATAATATCTCATGATTTTTAACCTGTTGGCACAAAGGTGATCTTGAAGGAGAATCAAGTCGTACGAAATCAAATAGATGGGACAAAGAGCGCAAACACGCTCTACCCTTAGGGAATTGGAGAATAATGGAGAAGGCTAGTTGGTTGAAGCTTTCGCACGGATCTAGGAATTCTTGGATGGCTTATTCAAATCTTTAACTCAGGTAATTGATTTTGGTTGTTTTATTGTATATAATTGCATGATTTAAAACGATCCAATTTAAAAATTTTTAAAATTTTGCTAGCACTTTGTTTTATTTTTCTTACAGCTCTTTTTTTAGCCTTCTCTTTCTTCAATAAAGGATAATCATACTTGAAATGGCCTAATTTCTTACAATTGTTACACACTACTTTTTCAACCTTCCTTCTTTGAGATGATTTGCCCTTATCCATTTTCATGAATTTCTTGAACCTCTCATCTCTTTTTTTCATCATCATCATCCTCTTTCTCATTAATGAAAGACTTTAATGCAATTCCATGGCATGATTCATCTTCATTTCATATGTGAGGAGAGAGCCTATTAGCTCATTTAAGGTGAGAGAATTGAGGTCCTTTAGTTCCTCAAGTATGATCACTTTAGCTTCTATAGACTTTAAAAGGTTATTTAGCATTTTCTTGACCATCTCCTTGTTAGGATAAACCTTCCCAAGACCTTTTAAGTCATTGATAATGTCCATGAATCGATTGGACATATCTTTAGTACTCTCCTCTAGTTTTAATTTAAACATTTCATAATCAAAAGTGAGCATGCTTATCTTTAATTCCTTAACTTGATTGGTCCCTTCATGTTTAATTGCTAATATGTCCCATATCTCTTTGGCGTTGTCACATACAGATTGTCTATTGTACTTATTTGACCCTAATGCAAAAAAAAAAAAAAAATGTGTGCATGACCTTGGCATTGAGTTGAGCGATTTTAGCATCTCTCTTTTCATTCTCCTTCTTCCTTAGAACATTTTTATGTCCATCCATCTTCATTGGGATGAATGGACCATTTGTAATCATCCTTCATACTTGATAATCATGTGCTAGGACAAATAACCTTATTCTTGTTTTTTAATAAGCATATCTTCACCATTGCAGAATGGAGGTCTTACAATGGAGTGTCATTCTTGGCCGATGAACTCTATATCATAACTTTGAATTCTTTTTGATCTTTAGTAAGAATCTTTGCTCAAGATGGTTAAACGAATAAAATAGAGACCCAAGCTTTGATACAAATTGTTAAACCTTGTGGTGAATGAAATCAAAAGTGGGTGAATTGATTTCCTAAAAACATTTTACGAAAAAAAAAAATTAAGTATAGATTTTAAGAAATTCAAATAAGGAACTTGTAAATGCAAGATAGTGTATAAAATAACAAGTAAAGAGAAGAGGTAAAAAATCAAATATAATGATTTATAGAGATTTGGCTTCCTTGCCTATGTCTTCACCCTTAGCTTTACTTGCTGAGGAGTTTCCAATTAATCATCTTAAATTGACTACCTTTAAGAACAAGGTATAACCTTTACATCTTTACCTTTTAAAGGCTTAGATAGCAACTTTTCACCCCTTACCTTTGATAGCGAAGATAGAACCCTCACTACTTTTATAGGCTAAATAGAAACCTCTCCCCTTTATACAAGGATTTTTGCTGTCAACAAATGTGACCTCTAGAAAGTTTGTTGTTTACATGATTTTGGCTCTAAGAAGATGGTTATAAAAAGATATAATACAAATAAATAGTGAAGACAGGAAAATTTAATCCTATACACAATGAATTACTTGAAAGTATGATACAGATATAGTATTTCACTATAATCTTATGCTCTTTATAATTCTTGCTCTTAGGAGTGTTGGTGAAGCCTATTTATATTCTTAGGATTACTTGTGGCCATTGGATTTGATTGGGATGAAATATGAGTCTTCATTTTATTCTCACAACGATGTATCAATACATCACCATAAGTATTGATTAATTTTATGCAAAACACTCAAAATATGACCATTGCATATCAAGATATCAACACATTTAAGGCTTGGATTGATACATTACTCAATGTATCAATACATTATCTAGGTGTATTAATACATTTGGGTTTTGAAGAAATTTAACTACTACCAAGCATATGTATTGATACCTTCATTTAGAAATCATGTTTTGGCTTTAAAACTTATAAAACTTATTTTAAAAAAATGTTCTATACAAAAATATACATTAAGAACATACATTTTTAAGTAAATTGAAAAGTGAAAAAAACTTTTTAATATATTCCAAAGTACTTTCAAAATAATTTAAGAAAAACAAAGTTAAAAATATTTAAACACGAACTAATTATGCTCAAGTTTTCAATATATCAGAATTGAGATTACTTCAAAATTAATATAGCTAGCAAATATAGTTAATAAGATTAATTATATTTATTGTCAACATGTTAAGAACCTAATAGGTCACATATAATAGGACATTATTGTTAGATTAAACTTGGCAATTAATTGAATAGAAGATTAAATGTAGAAAACTTAATTGAAAAGTTCAATTTAAGCAGAAACTATTCCTCGGTATATTGCCAGGTTTAGATAGAACTGTCCATGGTTTGGTGTATCAAGTGAAAGCAATACCTGTCAAATAATTAGGCAATATTCCTGGTTTCAAACAATCATTAGTATGGGCCTTTCTATACTGGGCAATAAAATCTACCAATATGTTCTATGGTAGATTTGTAGGCCTTACTAAAGTAAGAACTAGAACTTTAAACCGCTGAGGATATAGGTGAACTCTATCAATCCAATAAGGATAAGGCTTTGGATAGATTTGGTGATTGATCCTTTGATGCTTCCTACAGGATATCAATGACCTGACTTCTATCCAAGTGAATAGACCTACAATTCTACAACATACATAGGTCGTCGAGCTTGTGCATCCCTAGATCTCAGGAGCAAATATGGCTCCAGCATTTCTTGGGCCAAAGACTCATTGTCTCTGCTTATGGCTGATTTTCCACCGACTTTTCTCTTTTGCCTCCTAGGCCAATTTCAAGGATCCCATCAATGGAATCTCCGAGAATGCTTCTCGTAGCAACGATATCCTTTCTGAGAGCAACGGTGGAACGCAGAGGAAGGCTCCCTCCCTAAATTTTGAAGCGTCTTAGTACTATGAATTTTTTTTTTATATTAAATACATCTAAATTGGCTCGTCTAAATTAAAATCATTCTTTTTAATTTTATCCTAATTTTATGCACTGACAAAAATGAACTAAAATAAAATTGTTATTTATCTATTTATTGAATCCATTTATCGTAATTTACACATGAAAGATTAATAAGCTTGTCACAAATATTGAATCACAAATATTTTAATTTATTTAATATCTTCATGACATTTTTCAATGTCTTTTGTTTAATTATTTGAGTTACCACTTATGAACCATTTTTAAAAAGCTAAAATTGTTGTTAAGAATTTTTTTAGGAAAAAAAAAATCTTATGTACATGTATTCTTATCTTTATATAAATAATATTAAAAAAATTTTTATTTTGTCAAAATTTAGGATGGTCCTTTCTTAATTTATTTTTTAATGCTATTATATAAATTGAGTTGTCTGAACAGCTTATAGAAAAATTCTTCTTTACAAAGTTTGATTCTTTTGCTTATTGAGATTTTATTATGAAAATTAAATTGATAATAGAAAAGAAAAAAGGGAGATTAACGATGATTTTAAAATTTTTTATAGCATTTGTAACGAAATGATTTTTTACCTTAGCTTTTATGCCTTTTTTTTTCTTCTTTTGAGAGGAACAGGCTATTCATTATAATAGTAAGAAAATGAAGGTTAACGATGATTTTAAAATCTTGTATAGCATTTGTAACGAAGTACTAAGTTGCCATAGCTTCCATGCCTTTTTTTTTTTTTTTTTTGAGAGTTCAGGCAATTTCATTATAACAGAGAAAAAAAAAAAAAGAGGTTAATGATTTTTAAAGTCTTTTATAGCATTTGTAACGAAATACTCTGTTACCATAGTTTTCATGCCTTTTTCTAAAAGTTCGAGCATTCTCATTCGTCTTTTCAATCAACATATTCGGCCTTCTAATTGGATACTCGATGGTCGAGCCAATAGAGCTGCGCCTTTGATGCAAAAGGGTGACTAAAGGTCTATGTTGTAAATGTTTCAATGTTTAAGCGCTTGAAGGAACATTTCCTATATCTCTCTTTGGCGGCAGTCTCCCCCCCCCCCCCCCAAACCCACGCTTTAAAATAATGATAATAATAATCATCATCTACTAGACCAGATAAACCAAGTGTGAACTAATTTAGAACTTAATTAGCAAGTACGATCTTGGTGATCTTCGCTCTTTGAAGTGATGCAATCGTTAAGCATATGATCAAATGGCAAATGAAGATCGTTCAAATGGTTGACAGCTCTTGAAGGTTCATCGAGGTTAATAGTTCTCTTTAAAGTTGTAAAAGATTGTTTATATCATTAAAAGTAAGAATTAAAAGATGCTAAATAATAATAATAATAATAACCCAATACCAGACAATTCTGACAAAACTGATATCAAACAGGATAGATATAAATTACAATAAATTGAAGTCTTCTTGAGTTAGACCTTGCAGTTATAAAGGAATTGTATGAACGCAATCAGAAATATTGTTAGAAGCAATTGGTGATTGATCGAAAGTTTTAGAGCTTACAAATCACCAAATAGAACAAATATAGGACTTTTTTTTTCATTTTTTTTTTTTTTTAAAATGGTCACTGAAAGCTTCCCTCTTAGGAAAACAAATTCAAGGAAACTAGAGGAAGACAAAAGATTAAACTGTCTTTCATCAATTGGTAGCTTCATTTATTGGAAATCTTCCAATGCCTGCTTCCTAATATAGCAACTATCCCATTAAAATATATTTACTAGAATTAATTATTTTTTACAAAAATAATAAAACATGCGATAATTAAAATAAAATAACTTAATTATTGGTGCATATATTTTATTTACAAAAATAAAATAACATGAATTCCAGCATATAACCACTGAAAAGTCAAAAATTGATTCTGTCAATTTTAGGATACATTTTGAAATAATTAAAATGCTAATATAATAAAAAATAGATAAACACAATATATATTGAATTCACTTGTAAATTTAGAAAACTTTATTGAGATGTGTATGAAATGACGATCCTAAAAAGTACATAATTAGATACCATACCACACAAACGATTTAGTTTGAGACATGCTAAAGTTCTTTGAAAGATGAAAAAAAACTCTAATCTCAATCAAAATATAAGAAAAATTTTAGAAACCTACAACACTAACTATAAACCTTTTTCAAAGTTACACTTTCCAAATGTTTTTGAGTTTCATCTGTGCATTATTTCGACCAAAACGTGAAATTTACAGCTAACAACAAGCTAGCGTTTTGAACCTCCAAATGAACAAATAGATATATCGCTGCTTTTCGCTTTGTATCTCTGTTTTTCAACAACTTACAGTCCTCCGAAGCTGCACTTCACACCACTGCCATTACCAAGAAAATTAAGGCGATCATCCTTCACATTAATTTCGAAGTACTCAACCCCAAGCAAAACCCTTTACAAACTTTGTTTAATTATCGCTTATAACAGTGTTTGTCACCAAATATTTAAAAATAAATAGCAACTAGATTTTAACTTAAAAAGGAGAGAGAGAGAGAGAGAGAGAGAGAGAACAAGAAAATTACACTTATACTTGAAGAGACCATGCTGTTGTTGGATGAGATTTGCGACATTCTTGATTTTCCTCCCTCATATCAGTTTCATTTCTTGCGGTATAGCTTTCTGTAAATTCTCTAATTTCATTTTCAGAAAGTAATCTTTGCTCAGTTCCTATCATTCCATCCGTGGGAATGAAGATTTCAACAGACTGTTTCACGTCTTGCCCATCAAGAAAGAATGGATCAATAGGTCTTCCCCCTTCCTGCTTTATCATCAATTCATCCTCCAAATCATCATAATCCAAATTTCTCAAAATTTCAGGAAGTGAATAACCGGTATTATCTTCAGCTAGCCTATTTCCCATCTCAATGTCAATTTTCTCTTTTGAGCTAATATGACCTTCCACAAAGTTTGGAGTCACCAATCCCATAACCGTAGGCTCACTTTCTTCCACAAATGAACGAAAATTATTCAATGACAGTGGAATCTTGGAGAAAAATATTTCACCAAGATTTCCTGCTGCTCCCTTGTTATATGGGTTCTCCTTTTTATCATATCGATACCGAAAGTTCTCGTATGTAGTCTGTTAAAAGAATGCAGAAGACTACAATCAATATTACTCAGAAACAAAACAAACCAAGGGTGATACCTAAAGATTTTTCAGGACATACGTCCCATTCCAAAGAAAAGGAATATATAGTAGAAATACAGGCATATATAAGCTCTAGAATGGTTATCTACACAAATTGTGAAGGTCAATTGTGATGTTATGGTTTAGGAACTTAAATCTGCACTTGGATTTGGATTTTAATATTTCAGATTTAAAGTCACTTGACTTCAAATTGATGAATTTGAAATCCTTTTGTTAAGATGAGCTTAAAGTTTGATTTAAGATCGAAGGGAGAGAGTTGCAATTGTGTTGAATTTGATAAATTCCTTCCTTACAAAGAAATTTGGATTTTGAAATTCCCAGTCCATTCAAAACCAACTTACTAAAACAGTTCCAATACAGGGAATTTGGGTTACAAAAAATAAAAACAAATTCCACTCCCCTAATCCAAGCTGCTAAAAATAGCAAATGAGAATTTATAGTCACAAAAGCTAAAAGAGTAGTTAGCTTAACCGATGAAGTGACAACCATCAAATGTAAGCAGTTCTAAACCCCCCGCCTCCCCCCCCCCCCCAACAATCTTGAACTAAAAAAGCACTATATGAATCTAGGAGGCCAACTTTGCACTGAGATAGCTAATGCTCAAAACCTCAAATCATTATAAATCAATAATGAGAGAGAGAGAGATATTCAGTACTTATTTTTATTTTTTAACACTTCTTAAGGTTCCTACAACTTTCCAAATCATAACACCAATACAGTAAACAAGATATAAACTTGTATAATATCCTAAAGTTTCAATTATACATTAGGATGATCCTTAAAAATGTCCTTTTAGGGACCCATCTGAAACATGCCACACTATATTTTGTTGAGAGTCTACAACTAATATTATGCACTCTTTCATAAGATCTTAACTCTTATTCATTTTATGACCACTGATTAACAAAATTATAGAATTACTAATGAATTAAAAGAAGAAAAAGAGGAGCAGTAGCTAGTAAAGTAAAAAATAAAAAATAAGAAAAGGGGAAATTGCTTTTGCTACATTCATCCCTCACTCTTTGTTTGAAGAT
The DNA here is from genome assembly GCA_038381835.1 of Adansonia madagascariensis. Lineage (NCBI taxonomy): Eukaryota > Viridiplantae > Streptophyta > Magnoliopsida > Malvales > Malvaceae > Adansonia > Adansonia madagascariensis. The sequence continues at coordinate 6,954,561 of JBBYHL010000009.1, read as the reverse complement.
ACATAGAAGTCTGATAGTGGAAGAATTTTGCAATAGAAACGAGGTGAAGGAGGAAACTGCCCTTGTTTGTTAATAGAAAGGAACTAATTGAAACCAAACTTCAGTAAATTGGAGAAGAAATATCAAACTAAATACATAGCCACGATATAAATAAATCAATCATGTCTTTCGCTCCTGAAGTTGTGCAAAGAAAAATGGAAGGAAGAACTAGTAGAAGAATATCTATCCCTGTTAAGTGTTTAAAGGCTGCAGCTAGGTTACTTTCTAGGATCATCCTATAATGCAATTGAAACTCAATATCCTCAGCAAACTATAAAACAGCTAGTTTAAGGATATTATACATGATACTTGTTCTTTACACTATTTAGCAATGTTACTTTTGCAGAAAATAACTTTCTCATTAATAATGGCAATGTCTTTTTCTTCTTCCTAGGTATAAATAGGCTTTGTAAATAAAGAAAATTTACCAGACATATGGACAGAAATTCATTTGACATTAATGGATATGAGATACACATGCATGTGCATGGGCATGAGAGAGAGAGAGAGAGATTGTATAGAAAAGCCATTTCATAAGGATTTGAACAGAAGCAATATGGACTAATGAGACCTATTAATTAGCCCAACTGAAAGGATTGAAATTAGAATTAGCTGTCATGGAATGGCATTAAACTAACAATGAATGAATTAACTTGCACCCATCATTAGAAAGGAAATAGCAAAATGAATTCAGGCTTTAGGACATGCACTTTGCTCAAATGTCCAATAAAAGATTTGACCTGCAACGTGGTTCAATTGAATTTAATTCACTTGAAGAAAATTGCTAGCGGATTTTATAAGCTCTATTAAATCCAGCAACATAATCAAAAAATGGAAAAAGGTTGTGTGGCAAATGACCTTTTATTTCCTCCATTCCTTCCCTTTTCTCCCCTTTCTTTATCTTTTGTCTTTCCACTTTTCCATGCTCCAAAGAATTTCATGATCAATGACCATGCTACAACTCTAAAAATCTTGCACTTCCTCTCACCACACCTCCCCCTCGATCAACAATCATATATGCCATGCTCTCCCTTTTTCTTTTTCCTTTCTTTTTCTGATTTCTCCTTTTCTTCTCTTTCAGCAAGTTGCTTCTCTGGCTCTCATCACTTCGCCAATTTCTTTCCTATACACAACTGTTGACCGCACAGAACAAACCTCCAATTCGTTGGCTTATATCTATGTCCATCAGTTTCCTTGATTTACTGCACTAGCACCTTTAGCAGTTCATCCCACCTCTCGCCTTTCCCCTTATGCTCTCAATCTTACTAGAAAAATATGGCGGTTGTCTTTTTTGGTAAAAATCAGATTACTTTGCAGTAAATATTTAGATATGGCGTATGAGATTTTGGTTTTTGATGGGAGTGATCGCCTGAGCTTGTTGATTTATGTTTTTGGTAGGTTGGTGAGAACCAAAAAGCTTCTGTGAGATGAAAATTATGAAAGCAGTTAAGCTTTGTTTGGTAAAGTGGTTGGAAAATGGAAAGATAGAAATTGGAGAAAAGTAAAATGATGGGAAACTGAAATTTTCTTTTCATTAGTATGCTTAGTAGGAAAGAGAGAAAAAAGGATAGAAAAAATAATTTTCTTTCAACCTTGTAACCCATCCCCAACCATTGTCCAACTTTTCCATCCCACCAAGCAAAACATAATAGCAAAGTTTATAAATCCTTCTCAGGAGTTATTTGTCCTTGGGTCAAAAGCTAGAACTGTGTCACCAGTGAACAAATCCAGAGAAAGAAACAAGAAAAACGAAAGAGAAAGGAAAGGAAAAAAAAATACGAAGAAAAAAAATGATGTTGTCATGTAATCTGTCAGGTAAGCTGTTATGTTCCATATTTTAGGTCGTGGCTGGCTTTAACAATTCTAATGGAATCTACTAACAGTTTTCCTTAATTAAATTATGTTAGTACAATTAAACCCTTAATCCAACTAAACTGTTTGCTCCGAGTCTTTGTTTTCCTTGAAACTACCCATGTCCTACACATACCTAACGAAAAGGGGAAGGGAGATCCAATCAATCAGATATACCAGAAAAACAAAAAAACAAAACAAAAATAATTGATCCCTGAATTGGAGTAATATAAAGTCAAACCCTTTATTAAACATTTGAGCAAGATATAAATTCTAATCAAGGCAGTTGACCAACATAGCATTTGGGAACTTAAAAATTTGAGAGAGGTGATTTAGATTTCAGATGTAATATATGATGTGGTAATATACAAGAATAGATGAGTTATGATTACACGCAATTTCAAAATTTTGTTAGATTTCTATTTTGTACTGAATTTGAAATACCTAGGTAGAAAAATAAAAAAAATACACCCCTATATTCTTATATGTATAGGCATATTAAATATTTGTTAGTTCTTTAAAGACTATACACATTCAAATAATTTGTTGACAGCATCAATTCAAAATTCATTATTTCAATTTTCAAATATTTGATATGAATCACCAAGAAAATTTTACTGAATACTTCCAAATATTTTATTAAAAATCTAAAAAAATTATATAAATTGTAATAATAAATGAGGGACAAATATAATGCATCAACTTACTTAAATTTTGAGATGAGAAATTTATAAGGGGATGAGAGATATCAGTTATAATCTTGGTCATTTGTATTTAAATATAGAAATTTGTGGTTTTTTTTTTTTTGTATTTACCATGGTGAGAAAATAGGAGGTGGGTTGACTTTTAAAAGAGCATATTATTAGGAGATGAAATAGAAAAGCAATGCAAACAAAGACTGGGAAAAGAACACTTTCTAATTGTACCCGGGAATAAATAAAGAAAAGAAATCAAATCCAGAAATTATAACTCAAGAAGCCACTAAACATAGAATTACATTGCTTCAGAAGTTCAATGTAAACACCTCTTTGCTCCAAAATCCTTTTTTTTATTTAATGTATAATATTTCTTTCTTAGGTGGAACTTTTCTAGGTATACATTATACCTAAACATATGCCTAAGTCAAACTAATGGCACCATTAAAAAGAGATGATCGGCGCGTGAATGTTTATTGATGTTCATATATGTAGATATATCCCCGGTAGATATGGTATACTCAACAATGTAGTCCACTCATCTACTTATCCACACCATTCATTGATACATAGAGAGAATAGATCTAGATTTTTGATAATTCAGCCCCGATAAAATAATGAGGTATTTGAAGCCATAAATATAGATCTATATAATTTTCCAGCAACTAAACTTCCACTTAGGCTATGGCACCCTAGACTCAGATTCAAGTTATCTTAAAGCATTTATGTACATAAGACCTAAACATTATAGAGAAAGAAATACAAACTCAACAACAGTAGACATTTAGATGGTTTGATGTACCTACCAACAAACATATATTATTTCACTTGAATACAGCAATGATGACCTTTTACATTTTTTATCTAGGGATTGATCTATTGTCACCTTAGATCTTAAGTACTTATCTTTTACACAGCAAAACAGCATTGCTGAAAAAAAAACCTTGCTTGTAATACTCGGCTCCCAACCTGATTTTCTATTTTTCTTATAATTTCTTTTCTCACATGACTTTGTAATATAGAAGAGGGAGGAAAAATTGGTGGACGCTAGAAAGGGAAAAACTCTAATTGGAGGCATAGCATATTACCCTACGGCCTTAGTACTTGGAAAATTAGTAAAACACAACATTAATATAAAATACCTAGACAATAGAATATAATATAAATCTACAGATATAATTACAATTAAGCCCATCAAATATGACAAAAAATCTTGAACAGTTTAATCCTTCAAGCACATTATTTCTATCCTGCATTACTTTGGATGTCAAGTTTCTTCTCAACCTTTTCAACCACTTTCTTAAGTTTACAGCTGTATTATCAGGACTTGTAAGGCAGTCAAGAATTTAAAGACTACGTTCAAAATTCAAGTGTCTATTTCCACTGTCCTTGTTCTAGAAAGGTAGCAAGCCTAAACGAGGTTTTTGAAAAATAGCTTTAGTTTCTATAAAAACCAAAAATGAGTATCTAAAGGTTTAAAGCTGAAACTTTAACTTGAAGCTTTGAAAAAGAGTTGCCATGACAAGCTGATATAATGATTTCATCAAATACATAAGTAGATAACAAATATCCTTATGTGTTTAAGATATTTCAATCTGACAACACTTTTCCAACAGCTCTACCTCAATAACATTTTTTACAACAGTTCTAGTCGGCCAAACAGCCTCAATGCTCCAATTAGAAAAGTGGTGAACTAACAAAGGACACAAGTGCAAAAAATATAGGTTAGAGAAAGATTTAAGAACACATTGATTGGCAATAGCCCAAAATATTTTATAGACTGTTGTACAACCAGCCAATTCAGATTGCCCTATCAGTCAAAGTATTCATAGGGAAGATAAATAGATAATAACGATAATGAATAGAAGGTAACTGTTTTCTTAAAAGAAACATGTAATTTTAACAAGAAGCTTACTTGATTTGTGCAAATCAGATAGAAATGGAAAACCGTAAGGCCCCCCACAAACCATACAGCTATGAAGCAGTAGACAATGAGAATAACGGATAGGATATCATGCGACATAGCCTTCCAAATATTGCTATGATTGTCAATTTCCTTTCCAAGGACATTGATCCAAGAAAAGATAAAGACATATAAGCACAAGATGGTTGAGGTTGATATAAACATAAAGAAGAAACGATAGTTACGCTGCAACCAACACACAAGCCAAAAGCACCATTAGTTTCAACCACAAATAAGTAATTTACAACATTTCGCAAGTATATAATACTGAAAGTCATCCATTTAGAGATTATACAAGATTGTCCAACAACTTTTATTTTGAGCAACCTCATTGGCAACCATAATTGTATGACTATGGCAATTAGCAGAGCATATCCTTAGAAAAGTAATAGTCCTGAAGACAATATGTAAAGCTATAGTACATCCTAAACAGTAAAATTTCCAACTGGCAGCAGCCAATGGCCTATACGCAAAATATCTTCAACAAGATGAATGGAAATTCCACGTTCACTTTTCAAGTATAATGAGAAGCACCATTTAAGATGTTCAAATTGTTAATATGAAATTAAACATGGTGATATACAAGGAAAAAAATACCAAGAAAAGCCAAAATTATATCTCAGATAGTTGGGATTCTGGTCTTCATTTGATGTTGAAATGATTTAAGACCATAATTAACTAGAATAGTTGATATAGAGTTGAAAGATGTTTTCCTTTTGGCTAGGTTGCAAATTTTTTTAATTTCTCTTTCCTTGAGTTTTAAGTGTTAGGGATACCTGATATTCTTGATCTACTGAAAATTGTAAATTTGGAGTATGCAAGTTCTACTTTATACTTTCCTAAACTTTTAGGTTTCAATTATGGTTTTCAATTTTTTTTTAAGTCAAATGATAAAAGGTTTGGAGTTCCAGTCCTTATTAGATGGACTAGAAGTGCTGGAGGTTTATGCATATATCTATATAATCCTCTACTTTTTGAAGAGAATTATCCTCATAGAATTTCCCAACCATGTTTGCTTTTGTGCTGGTGTGGTGCAAGCAACTCTAAGTCAGACTCTTAAGGAACGCTAAATGTGAAGCTTATCAATCTCCTTATTCATCCTTATTTGGTTTTCTGCCGTGTCCAGTTTGTATTTCAGATTTTAAATCATTCCTAAATTACAACTTGAATCAACCATCCATATTCAACCTTAAACTCTAAATTACCTTTAACGAGCAAAATAGGCTCTAAACAGCTTTTTTAGTGCCTTGTATTTTCATCATAGAATTAATGCCCTACCAAATTTCATATAAACGTAAATTAGTTAAACATGAAAACCAAATTTTGTTCTTTCATCTATAACAGTCCCCATTTCGTGCAAATTTCAGATGTGGACCTACCTCAAGTGCCTAAAGCATCACTCATTTTAGAGATATTAAGAAAAAGACAGCAGCAGATTGAAGAAATAATCAATAGCTAGAACGCACAATCAAGTTTAAACAGACAATAATTAAGACCCAGTACAATTTTTACTTCAATTTTTATACTATAATAAAAATCTTTATCAAAAAGCCCAGTTGATTTATTGTCATAAAATACCTTGTTTATGCCAACCTAATTCAACACATGTCACAAAATATATTTCATGCTCATTATTTAAGTACATCCTACCAGTAAGTACATTTAGTCAATAACAAAGTTCACAGAGGAAACTTAAACTTACTAATCCAATGCACTGACCAACCCATGGGCAGTGATGATCAAACCTCTGAACACAGTTGTTGCATATGGAACAATGAGATGCTCGGGGAGGACGATAAAGCAGACAGGTGTCGCAGTATTTTACTTTCACAGTGTGGCCATTAACTACTACGTCTTTGGTGCGAGGAAGTTTTAAATGAGGAGTTCTACCATTGACCCACTCCATAGATGGGGTAGCCTCATCAAAAGCTTCCTCTGATTCAGGAGGTTTTGAATTTCTAGGCAAAATTCCAGGATCTCTACCAGACGTAAAGAAGAGAAACAGCAGATCCTGCCAAAATTGAGTTTCTTATCAAATTCATATTTCGCTTGCTCAGAAAGTAGAATGTGGCATAAACCTAGTTAAGTTCCAAACCCCAAAAAAAAAAATTGAAAATGATAAAACAAACCATTAACTGAAGCCAATGGAAAATGAAAAGATGATATACAGCCCCCCTCAAGCACCAGTGCAATTTGTAAATGAAATATAATGTACTCAAGGGCATGTAAAACAAAAGAAAGTAACCCATAGCTAGTTACATGAAAGAGGCTACATGTTGCACCAAAATTGTCCCCATCCATCAAGCTGGCATTTCTTCATGCAAATACAATTAGGTATCAATTGTCATAAAATGAAAACTAGTTAAGTGCTTAATCACCTTTAAGAGCTTTCAAGTTGTAACTCAAGAACAGTGGAATAAAAGATAAAGATCGAAAATAAAAGTTTACATAAGTATCTAAAACAAAAAATTATAATTTAGAAATTAAATGAAATGGCCATGCTGAGAACATGTAATTTACTGGTTTGAAAACTATATGGCAGGTAAAATTCTACCAGTGACCACCTTTAGAAGTTTAACCAAAAAGGAAAAAACTTACCAATGCAGAGAGCATGGCGCCCAGAATTAATATGATATAACAGCGACCAACATTGGTATCTTCACGTTTAATCTTTATATACATCCTTATGCAGAAAGCGATGGCAGGGCCAGCAATGAGGAATGCAGACAGAAACAATGATGCGACATCAGGACCAAAGATCAATCTCCCACCACAAAAGAATCTCTGTTAGAACAAAATGCACAATACGAAAGTCTCAAATCAAACTTAATAACAACAACAAGGATGTCGTAGCTACAATTCTGATTGAGGAAACATGATCATGGTCTTGGTTTTACAAAGAGAAAGATTTAGAAAATATTTGGATTTTCTTTTCTTTTTCTGAAATTTCTTTTAGGAGGGCTTAAGCGGGGGTTTGAAGAAGAGAAGAACAGTAGATCCAGAATCTTCAAATAGGCAATTAAGTAAACAGGATGTGAGAGCGTTCAACAATTCTAAAATATTAAATGCGAATGTTTTTGAGTAAGCAAAATGTTGCAGGCTACCATTCAACTCAAGTGAGCTTCATTCATCCATCAATCCATCAATACTTTGATGTGAAAGTAATCTCTTAATTTAATTTAATTTGAATTAAAAGAAAATCAACATAATTGCAAAATCTCCCAATTGACCCAGCAAGGCCCAGAATTTGAGCAAACAAGAATATTTGGAAACGATGACCTTGTCCATCCATTGTTTGGCAGGAAAACAAGCATAAAAGGAGTCAGTGTCCCACAAAGTAAGGTAAGAGAGTGAATGTTAAATCATAATTTCCACAACCAAAAACCAAAAAAACTCGTAATCGTAATTTTGAAGAGAGAAAACAACAACAACAAGAAGAAACTCACATTGCTCCCCTTCCAGACTTGATAAAGCCTCTTGGATTTAAGATCGCTATTCGGGGCCATAGCTGATTGAGTCGATGAACAAGAAAAAGAAGCAGAGAAAAAAACCCCAAAATAACTAGTAATTAATTCCTAATATAATATCCCCTAACCAAATAAAACCATAAGTCATTCGTCTCCAAATGCGACCAAGGAAAATCAAATAATCAAGAGCAATGATTGATGTGCATGTGACTCCATTCGGCTGCAAATTCTACCGAGCAGTGAGGAGAGACAGAGAGAGTGGTTTTGGATTAAACCAGCTATCACCAGCTGCTTCCCTCTGTCACTCGTCTCTCTGCCAACATTACAACAACAAAGACGGATTATACCAAGCTATGAATCTCTCTCTCTCTCTCTTTCCATTTTTTTTTTCCAAGCAAAAAAATTTCAAAGAAAAGAAGAGAAGGAGACAACCTTGTTGTTGCCTTCTTCTCTAATCTCTATGTATCATAGACTTTTGAAAGATTTCGGTTTTTGTTTCCTTCTCTTTCTATCCAAAAATAAAAAATGAAAAATAAGAAAGGATTAACGCTGTCGCTGGCAAACTCCAATCCACGCATGCTGAGTTGGGCGGATGTTTCAATTCCTCGCGGCTTTAACGCGCCTACATTCTTGTGCTTATTAGAAACTTGAACTTACAACTAATACTAATATTTTATTTATTTTTGTCCTTAAAAATATTATATATTTTTTTAATTTATTACTTAGCGCTAGTATATTTATTAGTTCATTCGTTCTTTCTTGTTCTAATATAGTATTTCTTATGTACATTAAGTTAGATTATTATTATTATAATATTTTAGCAAACGTGCCGTCACAATCTATTCTCCTTCTTATTTCTCTGAAGTCTGAACTTGTCTCCCTACACACGGTTTTTCTTCCTTTTTTTGTATTTTACATTTTTCTATATATAAATAGGTGAATTTTACTTGCTTCTTAAGTTAAAACTAATTTATAAGACCTAAACTTTACAAAAGTTTAAAATTTAGAATCCATCTTTTATCACTACCTTGTTAAGGTTTAATGCTTTCAAATTCTTCCTTTTTAGTCAAATTTGTGAGAAGAACAAGGATAGGGTGTGGCACAAACGCACGGTAGCAGTAAAATGGCATACGATGATTCGGATATAAACATAGAAGTTTAAGATTAAGAAAAAAAAAAGGATTTTATGTGAAAAAAAGAGAGTCAAATTATATAATTACTCTGTATATTCAAGTAAATTGCAAAATTAATCTTTCTAGGATAATTTATATAAATTGGATGTTTTATTTCTAAAATTTGTTAATGTAAATAGTCCAAACATCCTTCTTTAAGGTTACTAACATGTGCGTTGAGCTCGTCGACATGATATTGATAATGTTGTGAATGAATTCAACTTAGGCCTAACAATTCTCGCGAAAGCCCAGTAAGCCATGTGTGGAGCCTAACCAATTGGGCTTAAGATAAGCCCATGATGACTTCAACATTGCTAAAAGCCATAAGATCATAACGCTTGGCATGATTTGATCCATTGCTAGTCCTTGCCTGAGTCTCTTCCTCCGTAAATCGGTAGCATTATTCATTGACAAGATGGGTTCTCTCTTATTCACGAAGTGCTCTTTCCTTTTAGAATCACTTAAAGTCCCATATTAGTATAAGTATTGAATCGATTGCTTGCTTCACAAGTAAGAAAGCATGACAAGTGCTAGTCTTTAAGCATTATTAATATCCTATCTTGGCAATATAGTGAATAGAAATAGATTTAGGAACACAACTTTGATGTATAAAGATCCTATAATTATAACTCATTACAATTCTTTTGCATGGTCAAATTTGTTCCATAGCTTCATCTAATTAGTAGCTCATGACTATTAGTCATGCTACTACCATGAAGGAAAACCTTATATCACTTGATTAAGTTGTAGACACTTTATTTTGTCTGGGCTAATTTTTTAGCAATTGAGCTAATTTTTCATGGTCCGGGCATTTTTGACTTGTCTACCATTGATCAAAAACTCGATTTTAACTCATTTCTTTGCATCAAAAAAGATCAAAATCGAAATCAAATTACGAATTTGGACTTTTGAATTAATCAAAACATTTTTTTGAAGTCCAAATTAGATCAAAAAGTTCAATGTCACATGATCACCTTACTCCTCCCTAGTTTGTTGACTAAGATCACCATCAGCCACCTTATTTGCTGGAAAATCATTTCAGCATTTAAACCAGCCACCCTATGTCCATCACATTGGTAGCAAGTTGCTCCATGCAGCCATTCTGTAGCCACCAAGCTGACACCACTTTGTCCCCCTTGAGAAATGACCAAACACCTCTAAATTGGCTCCAAAATGCTAGTATAAATAGACCACTTATATCTCAAATGAAAAAGGTTATATTCCAGCTCATTTTCAGCTTCTAAAACGTATTCCTACACCAAGGAAACCAAATCCCATAGGTCTTCACTCAGCACCTAAAAATAGCCCTAAAATACTCACTCTCAACCTCTACACATTCTAAAAATCACCCTCATCTATACCAAAACCAAAACCTCATTGTTTCTTTCTTTTTCTTGCTTATTAACAATAAGGAAAAGAGGGAAATTCAAGCCATCTCCGTTGCTCCAACTATTTGGCCAAAAATTGAAGTTTGTTGGTATAACTTCTTACTCTATCACTTGTATTTTTTATTTTTCAGCATCTCCATCATTTTAGTGAGCTCTCTATGTTTCCATCACCCTCGTAGGATTATCATGCATTATTGTGGCTTTTGGTTGTGGTAGTTTAAGAGTTGGATGCCTTAATGCCCCTTTGATGTGCAAAATGCCTCATTTCATCCTTATTAGTTTGATATCTCTTGCTCATGCA
>JBBYHL010000009.1:6898343-6931136 GCA_038381835.1 Adansonia madagascariensis | reverse complement strand
GATTTGGCCAACACCACAAGGATCATTTGCTCGAGAGAAAGTCTCTAAAAGCACTCAGTGGAAAATTCATGTCATCAGCATCGAAGCCAATCATTCGGGAAAACTTTTTTTGACACTTTTGTATTTCAAATTTTTTAATCGAATGAGAATATGATTGTTTAATTTCTCGTAAAATCTTGTCATAGCCTTGCATTCCATGTTGCATCATGTTTATGATTTAATTGATAATGCTTGATAAATGAACAAAACTGATAGTAGGATTTCATAGCATTGCTCAAAAAGATTGAACTTTGCAAGAATTTTTGTTAAGTCTAAAGACCAAAAATGAACTTTAGAGCCATGGTTGGTCCCACCTTCTTTAATCTTGTATCCTAAGAAATGTTTACAGTCTACCCCTAGAAAAGCCTATCATGAAGAAGAGAGGATAAAATCCTACTTCGATTGGCACCCAAACAACCAGGGTTCAACATATTTGAATAGTTAAAGAAGGTTTTTAGAGTTAAAATTGGCAAAGAAGCACCACGCATGCTTGCTAGCAGACTCTTTATAGCTAGAGCCTTCAACATGAATCATTTGATTTCACAATCCTCTTATTACCATTAATTGGTCATCGAGACAAGAAGCCACCTTATCGGATATGAGAAAAATCCAAAATTGACGAATTATGCCTTTAGAAACACCATATTCACATCATTTCAACACACATATGCATTCTCATGCAATCTACAAGATTTAACATCGTTTAGGTACCAATCCCTGTATAAAGGGCAAATCAATAAAGAGAGCAAGGTGTAACTTTCTGTTTCCAAAAACCTTAAAAACTCTTAGGTAAGTACCTTTGACATCACAAGCTTATTGAAAATCATCCAAGAAAAGTATCTAATCTCAACATCAGGACATTTTCTTTCCTTGTCCTCAAAGAGCAGGAGCTTTTCTTTCTTGTCCTTAAAGAACAGGATGTTTTCCTTCTTTGTCCTCAAAGAACAAGACATTTTCTTTCTTTGTCCTTAAAAAGTTGGATCTTTTCTTTTTTTTTATCCTTAAAGAGCAGGACGTTTCCTTTTCTTATACTCAAAGAGCAGGATATATTCTTTTAGTCCTCCAAGAGTAGGACGTTTCATTTTCCTATCCTTAAATAGCAGAACCTTTTCTTTCTTTGTCCTCAAAGAGTAGAACCCTTTCTTGCCTTTGTCCTAAAAAGTAGGACATTTCCTTTTCTTCTCCTCAAAGAACAGGACCTTTTCTTTCTTGTCTTCAAAGAGCAGGACATTTTCCTTCTTTATCCTCAAAGAACAAGACCTTTTTTTGGTCCTCAAAGAGTAGGACATTTTCTTTTCTTTGTCCTTAAAGTGCGGGACATTTCTTTTTCTTATCTTCAAAGAGTAGGACATTTTCTTTTTATCCTCAAAGAGCAGGACATTTTTTTTCCTGTCCTTAAAGATCAGGACCTTTTCTATCTTTATCCTTTTCTTTCTTTATCCTTAAATAATAGGACCATTTTTTTATCCTCAAAGAGCAAGACCTTTTCTTTTCTTTGTCCTCAAAGAGCAGGACATTTCCTTTTTTTTTCCTCAAAGAGTAGGACGTTTTCTTTCTTTGTCCTCAAAGAGCATGACGTTTTCCTTATTTGTCCTCAAAGAGTAGGACCTTTTCTTTCTTTGTCCTCAAAGAGTAGGACCTTTTCTTTTCTTTGTCCTCAAAGAGTAGGACATTTCCTTTTCCTATCCTTAAAGAGCAACACCTTTTCTTTTTTTTTCATCCTCAAAGAGCAAGATGCTTTTTTTTCTTGTCCTTAAAAAGCATGACCTTTTTTTTCTTTGTCCTTAAAAAGTAGGATGTTTCCTTTTTTTTCCCTCAAAGATTAGGACCTTTTCTTCCATTCTAGTCCTCAAATAACATGACACCTTTTCTTTTAAGCCCACATAAGCTGGTGGCACCCTTTTCATTTTAGTCCTAGAAGAGCAAAATGTATTTTTTTTTTAAACCCACACAAGCTAGTGGCAACCCCCTTCATTTTAGTCATCAAAGAGCACGATGTCTTTTCTATTGCTTTTAAGCCCACACGAGCTAGTGGCACTTTTTTCTTTTAGTCCTTAAAGAGCAGGACACCTTTTCTTTCCCACTAAAAAAAAGCCTAATACATTGCCCAAACAAAATGGTGTCTATTTATCTTTGCCCTGTCCCTAATATTTAGCAATGGTCAAAAAGGGGCAGTTGTAAACACCTTATTTTGTGCAAACCAATTTTTGGTACTAGGAGTTAGGTAAAAGGTGACAAAATAAAAAAAATAGAAATCAAACTGGGGGACAATACCTCTACGGTGTATAAATGATGCTAAATTTTCTATCGAAACCTGAATTTACAATTTCCATAAAAGTTCATGCATTAAAGGGGATTATTTCTAAATAATGACCAAATGGAACCAATTAAACTAAAACCAAAGTGATATATAGTTAGCGGGTACCGATTTTAGACATTATGGGTGCTAATCCTTCCCCACGTGTAACCAACTCCTAAACCTAACCAATGAATCTTTAGACCTTGTAGACCTTGAAATCAATGTTTCGAGGTTCTTAACTTGGGATATTGTTTTCAATAGGCATTCAATCATGCCTAGCCTAAAATTATCAATGGCAACTCTAAATTTATGGTTACTTCTCGATAACTTTCCAAGACTAATTAGATGAATGATTTGTCTGATAGTCTTTCTCCCTTCCATATTATCATGCCTAATCCAAATCCTAACCAAGGGATAACTCAAAGGCTCTAACCAAACACCATATATCTTTTACGTTGGGCATGCTTACTTTGGATCGTCCAGAGATAAGAAGAAAAAAGGGTACATAGCAATAGCTTGGAAACTCCACTAGGGAGTTATTTAAAATGCTAAGCCTACGACTAGCTATATCTTGCTCGACTCTCAGCTTTTTTTGAATTCCATCATTATTTGGTTATAATCCTCTTTCACCTTTATCCACTAGCCTTTTATCTTTTATGGGTTTGCCCTATGATTGTCAAGGACTATTTTATTCTTGAATAAATATTGACTTGAATAAGTATGGTAATATGGTAGCAAAATAAAACAATGGGTTGTTTCCCCAATACACACCATGCATTTGCATGTGTATCAGATTCCCATCAAACACCATGGTAAGGTTACAGTCCTAATTACTAGGAGAAAGTAAGTCATCTATCTTCATGATTATCCCTCTACAAAGGCATAGCAAGACCTTTTGAGGTGTAAATTACCTATGTCTCTCGTGTATACCCCTTCACATTTGTATAAGGAAATACATCCACTGGATTAAACCTATTCCTCTAAATTCATGATGGGCCCAGGATTGAGGTGCCCCAACTATCTTTACAAGATGAAATAATGATTTGGATTCCAATCTAGGCACCATCTTAAATCCATATAGTGAACCTAACTAGCGAAACTATGTTAAACCATACAAAGCACTCTAGAATAACATGAAAAATAGGACCATTCGAGGAAACATTTTTATCTTTGCTCCTATATACCATGTTATGCAAGTGATAATAGACATTGTCGTTTGCATTTGTTATTTTATCTCATAATCATTTTTAAGGTATGTTGTTATGTTCTGTAGCTAACCCGCATCAATAAGTGATGACAAATGAATGCCACCAACAATGCCCCATGTCATAAAAAAACCATAGCTGACCAAAATAAACTAACATGCTATCCAAAGCCATAAGTGGTGACGAATGAATATCGTCGCTTAATTGGTCAGTCTTGTCCATGCAAGGTATTGTGTCACTTTCTTAAAGCCAATTTTAACCCGGATATACTGTTATGTTATCCAATTGTTATCAATTATCATGTTCGCCCCTTGGCATCATCCTGCTATTAGAAAGGCCATTTTGGTGATGTATTTTTGTTGTTATTTTTTGTATATATCCTTATTATTATGATAATTGCTTCATGCAGTCACTTAACTTGTTTCCTTCTATTTTTCTATTTGATGCATCATTTCATCATAATCATCGTCATTATAGGACAATTAGCCAATGGCTCAATGTTCATCAAATGGTGTCTATCATGGAGCAATAGTCTACTTCAGATCTGAAGCCTTTTGAGGAAGTTTGAGCATTGACAATGTAAAGATAAAGACTTTCCCAAACATAGATATGTCTCAACAATGCATGAAAGGTTAAGGTAGGATACCGTCATAATGATTGGCAAGATCTAAAGCATACATGGACTAATTACGATAATACCGAGAGGGAATTATTCACTAAGAGATATGAAGATATAGCCATTTTACTCTAAGTTCATTTGGATATTGGTCTATTGCAAGCAGCATTTTAGTTTTAGAACCTAACATATTAATGCTTCACTTCTTGAAGATTTGGTCCCGACAGTTGATGAATATACCTCATTACTCAAGATTGAGAGCGCTAAAGGTGATAGAATATATTGTAAGGCTTTACACCCTTAAACTTTCAAGAAAGATCAGCTCAGATCCTCAAGGTAATGGAGTCCTAAATTGAAAGTCATATGATGAAGAGGAATAGTGAGTGTATTTCATGGGCTAGTTTAAAGAAAGCAATGGCGAATATCATTGATATCTGAAAAATCCTAGATATCTATGCTTTAGTGATATATGATTTGGTCATGTTCCCAAAGACATTAGGCTATGTTAAAGTAACGGTAGCAAACCTCTTTTTTTGATGGCGCTGCAACATTAATCCTACATTCGCTATCATTGCTAAAACTATTCAGGCTTTTAGCTTTTGCAATAAAATAGGGATGGGTTATTTCATTAGATGTGCAGCACTTTACACAGTTGGCTTGTCAGTCACTTATGCCTTAAAGAAAAGAGGATGTCATACAACTTTGTACCTAACTTCAGCCCTATCTCTAAGGTTTTTGAGAAGGAATGGCCGTAAGATAAGTCTAAAGAATAATGGATCCAAAAATTCAGAAACCTCAAGAGGAAAAAATGACATGGAAGGCCTTTTGGTTTTCACCATAGACAATCATATAACAATGTAAAAATTATGGGGAAGCAGTAGTTACACATCTATCCCAGTCCTATGATAATTTTAGTGTCAACAATCCATCCCTTTTGCCCTAAACCTAGAGTAGTGGGATTTCAACTATAGTGAACTTGATTGCAAGTCAGATGTTTAGCTAGCTTTCCATGCTTGGAGACAAACCCGTTGTATGCAAAGGTATTGGAGAGAGAGTAGGTGACCTCGAGATATGATGAGAGGTAGATCTGTCAAATCAATAACACCTTGCCTCTATCTGGTTTTAAAACAACACAAATGCTAGTTAATGAATTTCCCTCTGAGATTGAATTACTCAAGCTAGAGTTCGAATAAGAAAAGGCAACTTTTGCCAAGGAAATCACTCCCTTAAAAGAAGAGAAAAGTCAATTAGAAATGGACCTTTATCTCTAGGATAGTGAGATAAACTAGGCTATTAAAGAGAAAAACTACTTTAAAGAGGATCTCAAGAGTTTGAGGAAAGACTATATGGCCCTTAGCAAAGCAAGCAAGTCCTAGTGCCTTAGTAAGTCGTCAGTTAAGTGGAAGGCAAAAATTGCTACACTTGATAAGGAACTACATAGATGGAAAGAAGCCGCTAAAGTCAATAAGGAAAAGCTTATTAAAAGTTGTGCCCTTGTATCAACTTATCAAAAGAGAAATAGATGGCTAGAAGCTCGAGTTAGGGATTTTAAAGCAAATTAGGCTAAGAATGAGACTTTGACACTCAGAATTCAAGATTTAGACCATTCTCTTTAAGCTTGCCAAGACTAAGTCGGTGAATTAGTAAAAGCCTCTGAACAACGGGAGTAAGAATGGCTACAAGTGTTTGATAAAGTATGCCAAAATTATCAAAACCATCACCGCCATCTCACTAAATAGATTTGGGTAGCCCAGTTGAGGCTAAAAACTTGATGGATGCAACCCAATCCTTGACACGTGATATCTTGCCCATCAGAGCTAATGAACAAGAATTATTGTATTTTATAAAACATGTGATCAAAAAATGTAACTGTGTCAGGCATTTGTAAATGTAATTAAGTGTAATTGGGATATTTTGTAGCTTTAATGAAAAATGCTATTGATAGAGCTCCTTTCTAACTCTGGTCGTCCCTTTTGCATTTGCAGTCTTCTAATTGCATGTACATCTTCATCTTGTCAAACATGTTCACATCACATAATAAAAATCTAATATGATAATAATTTAAAGTGAAGGTGCTTTTAAACACAGATTCTACAGTTTGTCATTAATATAACACTCAAAATTATTGGAGAGCAATGAGATAATCACCAAGCCTGTATTGAGCGAATCAAACTTATGTATAAAATGCCATAAGAGCAATCACTCTATAAAAATGAGAACCTCTAGGTTTAAATTGCAGAATTGACTAAGCTATCATCTAAGGCTTTGAAGGAAAAAAGATAAATAAGCATCGTCATTGCAAGAAAAGAACCAACCAATCCTACAGGCAACTTGAATGGTGGTACTAAAGCCAACAATATTCAAGAAAGGGCAATGCACTAATAGCATCCTCCAATAAGAAATATCCCATCTACTCAACCATTCATTTACATCAACCTTATAGTAACATCTCATTTGGTTCAAGGGTTTCAGGGTGTAGACTGTTCACAGACAAAGCCTATAGTCCAGATCTCAATAAGCAATTGGAACAAACAAAAGTGAAGAGGTCCTTGGAAAATGATAAAAGCTTAAACAGGTATTAGTCATAAAAAAAGTGCATTCAAGCTATCAAAAGAAGTGACAAATTTAAGGTTATAGATGCAAAATCTTTGGGATGGTTTCTAGTCTCGTTGTTTAGCCTAAACTCAAAGTGTCGAATTTTGAAAAGTATAATGAGACTATAGACCTCATGACACACTTTCATATATGAGGTCACTTTCGTATGTATTGGCATAAGTTGGCCATGTATGAGGAGAACAAAAACTACTGATTCATTACTTTTGGGATAGTCTGATTGGGGCAGCTATCCATTGGTACATATGGCTTGATCCTATAAGAATTCAAACATTAGCAAATTTGGCTCGCACCTTCCTTTATCAGTATAAGCATGTATCTGACTAGGCCTCAAATCATTTTTTCCTTACAAACATGGAAAATAAAGCCTCTAAGAGCTTTAGGCATATGCTAAAAGGTGGAGAGAGGAAGTAGCTCAAGTTCACCCCTTTTGACAACGAAAGAGAAAATGGCCATGTTTATCAATGCTTTCGGGCTTCCAAGTTTAGTGGGAAATGCTACGAAAAATTTTGTCAATATGGTTATATCAGGCGAAATGATCGATAATGCTATCAAAATGGTAAGATATCCATTAGAGAATCATCTGAGTCAGTCAAGAAGGAAACAACTAAAGGTAAGGAGAAAAAGGTGAATGCTATAAGCAAAATTCATGCCAAGTTTAATCAGAATCTACATCCAGTGTAGGGTATGTACTTCTCAAACATGTTGCATCCAGGTTTTAATCCTTACTCATCAATGCCACAATCAGCCCATTCTATCAGGATCATTTCGACAATGAGCTTCGTCTCAAATCCTATTCAAAGCATAGCCCAAGCTTATAATCCCTTAATGCAAATAATGCAAGAGCTCCAAATAATCAATAAGCACCCCGAGAAAGGGAACACTTTGAGCCACTTTCTTACTTTTACAAAGAAATTCACTTCTATTTATTAGCATGTCAGGCCAATATTTATAAACCCAAGATCACCTCTTTACCCTAAATGGTCAAATGAAAATGTCTATTCTGAGTACCACGCTAAAGTGCAAGGCCACTCTATTGAGAATTGCACCTCATTTAAGAGAAAGGTACAAGGTTTACTTAAAAAATGTATGATTAAGGTTGAATAAGGGCCTAGACTTAGCATTAGAAAAAATCCACTTCCTAATCATGTGGAGTCAAAAGAAACATCAAAGAAGTCAAAACCCTAATAAGCAAGGTCTATAAGCCTTCATGAAAGCTAAAATAATGTCAGATGTTGAAAACCAATGCATAAAAGCCATAAGCAATCCTGCTATGGTTACAATCAAGAGCATATTTTTTAGCACTATCTACTTTTCCTCGAAATGGTTTAAGAAATAATGGATCAGTCTAAAATTGAGTTCTATAAGAAGCTGAAGAGTAATTTGTCCTTCTATTAGTGCTATTAATGAAGAGAAACCTACTATAGATCAGGCTTTAAGTTTTTTCTCTCTCATAAACATGGAAAAGAGAGATGACAAAAGCTTTAAGCAATATGCTTTGAGATGGATGAAAGAGGCTGCCCACATTTATCCCTTGCTGCAAGAGAAAGAAATGATGCTTAGGTTAATTAGCACATTATAGGTGCCTTATTATGATAAAGTAGTAAAAAGAACCTTAAAAAGCTTTATAGATACAGTCATGTTGTGTGGAATGATTGATAAAACTATAAAAGAGGTTCAATTAAGGGATATACTGTTTTAAAAAAAGGAAAAGTTGAAGGCAAACAATAATCAAAGTCCAATACTGGAGCTAATTTATCTCAGACTCATATTGAATCAGATGTAAAGCAAGTGGCAGTTAAAGAAGACTGCAAGCTCATAGAATACATAGGTTAGGTCAAAATGCCAATGAATGTGGCTTGGCAAATCTTGGTACAAGCCAAACTGGTCAATAGGGTTAAAAGGACAGAAAAAGAAGCCAATGATTTCTATGATTTCTGTAGACACCTCATTTTGTCTGGAGTAATTTTTGGTATCTCAGGAGTTAAGTAAAAGGTGATAAAAAAATAAAAATAAAGTTGAAGGATAAAGTTTTTTTTAGGGAAGGTCTAAAATGCCTATTGACTGCCTTAAAGAAAAATGCAAAAATGAGGCATCAAAGGTTATTTTCAAGGTGTCATTGGAGCCGTTCAGGTGAGTACATGAGCCAATTTTCATCCCTTTGTGACCAAGATAAGACAACTCAAGGAACCTAAGGGATGTACAGGTCATATGAGTGCTTAAACACTGTCACAAGGCTTTCACGCTACCAAAATTTTGATTTTCCATGTGTAGTATCGATACAAGAGGGTTTGGTATCGATGTGGTATCGATACCAAGCATAATTGTATCGATACAAGTCTTGGCAGTAGCTAAAGTTGTGAATTTTGGCAAAATGTATCAATACACAAGCATGAGTATCAATATAAGTCCATGGAGTACCGATACAGGGCTCTAAAGTCTCAAGATTGGAAATAATTTTTGTTTTTAGTATCGATACAAACCTCTTTGTATCGATACTCAAGAAAAAAATTACCTTGTGTATCGATACAACATGCTTTGTATCGATATAGTAAGGCATTTTGCCATGCTCAGACCATTTTTCAACCTTCAAAAATCTGATTCAAACATGTTTTTAGCACCTAGAAACCATCATAAAGCATTACAAACCTTAACTTTGGGCCAATGATAAGATTTAAACAAGTTTATGGCCTAAGCAGCCAATGCCAAAAGTCACTTTCACAAGAGATATGATGGTAAAGAGGGTGACAGGCATATCAACAGTTAGGGGGCTGTTGTAGCCTTTCTGATTACTTTCTCAACATGCTAGAACCAATAGCAATTGGAAGGCAAACTGAGCATGTTACCTAGATGTCTCCTTGGGCAGAGAAGAAAACCCAACAGTGCCCTTAGTTTTTCTCTAAAAGCCATTGGCTGAGCATGAAGATAAACAGAACCAGCTACCTTAAAAAAAAAGGCTCCTAGCTATAAAAAAAACTCTCCAGCGATCTTAGAAAATGCTTCACCCATCCCTATAAATCCTTCAGCCATTCTCAGCCCCAAAAGCACTTCCAAAAGCATTATTTCATTGACTTCCATACTCTATTCCGTAGCTACCCTAAACCACCATTGGAAAAGCTTCAATAACCCAACTTTCCACACATTTTGATCTTTAAAATGCCTCACCATCAACCATACCACCAAAAAGCTACCTCTTTTCATGCTTTTCTTGCCAAATAATAGTAAGGAGAAGGAAAAAAATTAAGCCTACAGCCACTACTTCGAGACAAAGGGAAATTCAAGTTTTTTTTGGTATATCACATCTATCTTGATCTTTGTAGTTTCTATTTTGTCATTAACATCATCTTAGTGAACCCTTTTTATGCTTTTATAGCCATCTTAGGACTCTCATGAATTTTTTATGGCTTTGGTTATGGTAGTTCAGGATCTTGATGTTCTTCTTGGTGTCTTCATGCTATTTGGTTAACTAAGCATGCTCATTTGCATTTTCATTACCATACCAGCCTCTGTCCATGTAACCTTGCCATGTTTTTTCCACATCCACATCTTCATCTCATGTTTAAAGCATGCATCTTAACATATCCTAAGTATGCCATACATTTCCTAGCAGCTTGATAGGTTTCATGAAATAAAAATGCCTTCTTTTAGCAAAGTCTTTTTTTAAACATGTTCATCCTAAGTATGTTCATACATCTATCTATCATCTCCATGCATTTTTTTATTTTTTCTATGAAAAATGTCATCTTTGCATATTGGTATATGTTCTTCATGTTCTATATTATGTTTGTGGCACTTTGTTTGTGTTGAGATGATTGTTCGAATGCTAGAAAACCTGATTTTAAAAAATATCCCCAAGTTAAGCACATGCTATCTCCCACACATAGAGAACAACATGAACTTAAGATTTTTATGAAGTTGGCTTTCCAACCTTGGGGCTAAAGCAATTATTCAGTTTTGGATTCATAAAAGAACGAGTGTGGGAATACTGGTTTCAAAAAAATGAAATGAAGTTTTTTAGTTAAAAAATGTGAACCCTTGGTCCTTGGATGAACACCCTATTGATGGCATAGTCAACGGGTTGTTCCATCATCCCAAACTACTCTGAGACTATGGAATGAACTTGTGATGCCCATGTCAAGCCCTCACCTCAGTTACGGATGTTCGAACGTCCATGGCCTGAGCTCAACCCTATGAAAAACCAAAAATACCGAACACCTCCCCCATTTTGTTCTGGCAGCATAGTAGTCTGGTCTTGAAAATTTATTTAAAAATAAAAAATGATTTATGCATAATTTATTGGTATTTTTCCCTTGAAAGATTTCAAATTACCTTTCCAATGATATCTCATTTACCTTTAGATCATCTCAGATGAAATAGTTATGATTTTTTGAATCTTTATTGTCTAGAACCCCTGGATCTAGCGAGCAGTCTAACGTTTGGGCTGTTTCAGCCTAGCAAACACCATTTTGAATCCTTTGAATATTTTTCTAATAGAGTTCATGAAATTCATTTTTTGGAAAGGTATTATTCACATTTTAACAATTCTAGATGAATCCGAAATGATTTTTCGAAGTCCATTATACCTTTACCCTATACATGCTACCAATGTTGAGTCAAGTTTAAATTCAAAAATTAATTCCACCTAGAAAGTGATTTCCTAGGATATTTGGAATATTTTTACATTAATCCTCATCGAGTTATCTTTCCAATGGTACCTTGTTTACCCCTTTAGGACCTCCGGATAAGCTCGAAATAAATTCAAAAAGAGAAATGATGCAATGCTGTCCTCTGTTTCTAACCCAATTTTTGAAACGTTTTTATTGAGGCATTTGAACACCTCATGATCTACTCGGCTCATTCCCATTATCTAAACCCCCCTTAGACTGGGACCAAGACTAAACAAAAAAGGAACATTTTAGCTAAACCTTTGGCTCCTGATTTTCAAATATCCCCCTATCTAAAAAAAATGACCATTTCCTAATGACATCAAAAATTTCCATTTTTGGGGATACTCCAACCCTGCTTTTACCTTAAAATGACATCGTATTTTCATTTTTGGGGATACTCCAACCCCATTACATTGAAGGGATACTCTAACCCCGTTTTTACCTCAAAATAATGTCAAATTTCCATTTTTGGGGATACGCTAACCCTATTACTCTGAGGGGATACTCTAACCTTGCTTTTTACATCAAATCCAATATCAAACTTTCATTTTTAGGGATACTCTAACCCCACTCTTTGAGGGGATACTCCAACCCCACTTTGTATATTCCTTCAAAATTTTAAGCTTTTCTCCCTCTCGAGTCATCGAAACCTTTTTCTCCTCAAATTTTCATTAAGTTTGACTAAGTCTTAACGTTATCGTCTTAGTTATTCATCAATAATTTAAAACAACTACGAGATACATCTTGATCATCCCTATTTTTTATGTATTTTGTGTCTTTTATTTTTATGTGGATTTATTTATTACTTTCTTTCCTATCTTACTAGTATGTTTGCTCTTATAGGGACTTCAAGCATTCATGCTTTAAAAATTATTTTTAGAATCAAAAAATGGTATCACGTATTGGTATCTCTCCAGTGCTAGACATGAAATATTTGATTTTTTTCTTAAAAACCCATCTGGAGATCATTTTCATCAAAAATCCTTATGTTTCTCACCTCTCCAAGGCGTATTGGTGATAAAATTTTCATTAAAACCTAGACTCGTATCTTTAAAAGATTTCATGTATTAGAGAGAATTATATTTAAAAATTGATAAAAATGGAATCGAGGAAACCAAGATTTAAGTAAGATATAGTTAGATGGTATCGATTTTCAAGCATTGTGGGGGTGTTAATCCTTCCCCACACGTAGCCAACTCCCGAACCCAAAACAATAAATCTCTGGTATTATTTTTAATAAGAATCTGGTCATGCCTAATTTAAAATGATCGGTGGTGACTCCAAGTTTATGGCTACTTCGTGGTGGCCATCCAAGGCTAGTCAGATAAGCAATTCGTCTGATGGTCTTTTACTCCTTCATGTTAAACATCAAAATATTTTTTTAAGTCGAGCACGCTTTGGTCTTTTAGATCATCCAAGTTTGTAAGGGCTGGGCACGTGGAACATTGACAGCTTGGTAACTTCACTGAGGACAAACTTACAGAGTTAAGCCTATGACTAGCTATGTCTTGGTTAGTCTTTGGTTCTTCGATTTCCATAATTATTTGGATATAATTCCTTTTTTGCCTTCTAATCTTTTACTTTTTATGCTTTTATTTCGTGATTCTTTTTTTTAGGGATCGGCTTCTTTTTGAATAAATGTTGATTTGAATAAGTATGGTGATATGGAGTAAAAAGGCTTGATAGCTTTCCCAACACATACTGTGCACTTTTATTTTGCACTAGATTCCCACCAAACACCATTGTGAGGCTAGGATCATAATTATTAGGAGGAAGTGAGCCATCCGCCTTCATGAGTAACCCTCTGCATAGGCATGGCAAGACCTTTCGTGATGTAAATTACCTATGTCTTTGTGAGTAACCCTCTGCATTTGCATAGGGAAATGCATCCACTGGGTCAAACCTGTTCCGCCAAACCCACGATGGGCCCAAGATCGGGGTGCCTCGACTATCCTTACCATACAGAGGAGTAATTCGGATACCTATTTAGGTGTCTACTTAAACTCATAGTAAGCCCTACTAGCCAAATCATGTCAAATCATATCGAAATACTGATAGAATAACCTGGAGAATAGGGTCACTCAGGGAAACACTTTTTACCTTTACTCCTGTATACCATATTATACAAGCGATGATAGTGAACATCATCGCTTACTTTTGTCATGATTTTTTTGATCATTTCTTTAGGGTATGCTATAATGTTCTATGGCTCAACCTTCCTTAGCAAGTGGGTGATGACGAGCGAATGTTTATGCCTACGATGCCAAAAGTTTATAATCTGATCAAAATAAGTCAACATGCTGATGACTTAACACAGATATTGATGAATGAATGTCACCGCTTGTTTGGTTAGGCCTGTCTTTATGTGGTATTGTATCACCACCTGTAAAGGCAATCTTAGTGTAGATATGCTGTGATGCTGTCCAATTGTTATGCTCGCCCCTATGCATCATATCATCTATTCTTAGGGCAAACTTCTATGTGGCATTTTCACTTTGTTGCTTTTATTCTTTTATGTGCTTATTTCTTTGCAGAGCTGCTAACTTATTGTCTCTTTTTGTTCTCTTTTGCATGCATGCATCATTTCATTATTATTATTGCCATGAAACAATTTGCTAACGGTGCAGTGTTCACCAAAGTGTGTCTATCATGGAGCAACAGTCCGTCTCAGAGTTGAAATCTTTCGAGGAAGTTCAAGCTTGGTCCGAGTGATGACAATGTAAAGATAGGGACATCCTAAAACCCAGGTATATCTTAATAGTGTACGAAAATATCAAAATAAGGAATCATCAGAACGACTGGCAAGATCTAAAATATATATGGGCTTGTTGAAATACTACCAAGAGGGAATCATTCATGAAGATATACGAGGACATTGCCCTTTTACTCTAAGTCTATTTGGATGTTAATTTGCGGCAGGCAAATTCCTAATTTTGGAACCCCTTATATCAATGCTTTACCTTCAACCATAAGGATTTGAAGCCAACAATGGAGGAATATACCTCACTGCTCAACATTGAGAGGGCCAAGACTGATAGAATATATTACAAGGTGTTGAACCATCTAGCTTTTAAGAAAATATTGGCCCAGATGCTCAGTGCACCCAAGACATGGATTGATTGAAAGAGGCAATGGCAAATACTGTTGACGTTCAGAAAAATGCAAGATATATTCACTTTGGCGATATACGACCTAGTTATTTTCCCAAAGATGCTAGGTTATGTCAAAGCGACAGTGGCAAATTTTGTTTCTCGATTGTGTTGCAACATTAACCTAGCACCTGCTATCATTACTGAAACCATTTGAGCCCTTAATTTTTTCAAGAAAATAGGGACATGACGTTTCATTGGATGTGTACCTATGCTTCATCTGTGGCTTGTTAGCCACCTTTACCTAGAAGAAAAAAAAGGCCATACAATTTCTTCCTTGACTTCAGTCCTATCTCCAAAGTCCTTAAGAAGAAATGGCTTCGCAAAAATTCCAAGGAATAATGGATGTAAAAACTTCAGAATCTCAATGGGGATAAAGTGACATGGAAGGCCGTTTGGTTCTCGCCACAAACCATCATGTACAGATGTGGGGATTACAATTGTGTGCCACTTCTTGGGTTATGAGGAAGTACCAGCTATGTGCCTATTCTGGTCCTTCGATAATTTTTGTGTCAGCAATTTATCCCCTTTGTTCAGGACCTAAATGCATGCAACCTTAGATATGGCGGGCTAGATTATAAGTTAAAAATTTAGCTAGTCTTCCATGCTTGGAGACAAACTCATTGCATGGAAAAACACTGGAGAGGAAGCAGTGTGACCACAGGGTATAATGAATGGAAGATACGTCGCATCCATGATACCTTGCCTCTGTCCACTATTGTATTTGTAGATGAAAAATTCTCTTCTAAAATCGAACTGCTTAGACGAGAATTTGAACAAGAAATGACAACTTTTACTGAGGAAATTGCCCATCTAAAGGAGGAAAAAAGTCAATTGGAAATGGACATTTATCTATGTGAAGGTGAGGTAAAATGAGCTGATAAGGAGAAGAATTGTGTCAAAGAAGATCTGAAGGGTCTAAGGAAAGACTATGTGGTCATCAGTAAAGCAAACAAATCACGAAGACAAGGCAGGTCTTCAAGCAAGTGGAGAACAGAAATTGCCACCCTAAAAAAAGAACTACATCAGTGGAAAGAAGCAGCTAAAGACAATAAAGGGAAGCTTGTCAGAGCTCAAACCCCCACATCAACCTATCAAAAGAGAAATGTATGGTTAGAAGCTCGAGTTTGAGATGTAAGAGCGAATCAAGTTGAGAACAAGACATTAACAGTCAGAGTTCAAGGCTTAAAGCAATCCTTACAAGCTTGCCAAAACTAGGTGGATGAATTAGTGTAAGCGTCAGAATAGTGGGAGGTAGAATGGAAATAAATAGTTAATCAGGCACGCCAAAATTATTAGACTCATCATCGCCATCTTACTGAACAAATTCAGGAAGCTTAGTTGAGGCCGAATATATGATGGATGCGGCTCAATCTCTCGCATATAGCATTTTACCCACTAGAGCTCACAAATAAGAACTGCTGTATTTCTTAGAACATGTGATTAAATAATGTAATCATGCCAGACATTTTTGAATGTAATCATATGTATTCAAGACTTTGATTAAAAGATGTTATTGGTGGAGCTATTTCCTAATCCAATTATCCCTTTTGAGTTTGCATCAATAACAATTATTCTTTTTTTTCCTTTGCATCAATAACATATTTATTTTTTGCTTCATGAATTCATATCCATCTTCATGTCATGTCATGACACATTCTAAAGGTCTAATCCATCAATAATCTAAAGTGAAGGTGTCTCGAAACACAAAATCTTTAGCTCGCCATCGCTACAACACTCGTACCCATCATAAAGCCATGGAGAATGATCATCAGTCCTATATTGAGCTACTAAAACTCATGTATAGAGAGTCTCAAGAATAACCAACCCACAGAAATGAAGAACTTTAGTCTCAAATGGCAGATTTGACAAAACTGTTCTCTGAACCTTTAGAGGATAAAGGACAAATGAGCACCATCAATGCTGGTAAAGGATCGGCCAACCCCATCGAGGCTACTAATGTGCATGAACAACATCCCCAGTAGTGAAAATTTTATCGACTCAAGCATTCATTTATCTAGACTCTTCGCTGGCTATACCTCTAGTACCAGATCTTGATGAGCAAGCAGAACAAGAAAAGGCAAAAAGGTCTTTGAAAAATGATGAAGACTTAAACAAATACCAATCTTTAGAGAAACATCTTTGAGCTACTGAGGGAAGTGATAAATTTGGAATTGTATATGCAAAAGCTCTAGGACTGGTCTCTAGTCTCACCATTCTGCATAAATTCAAGGTGCCATGGTTAAAAAAATATAATAAGACCATAGATCCCACTGCCCACCTTCAGATGTATTATCATAAGATGACCGGGTATGAGGAAAATGAAAAATTGCTAATCCATTGATTCTACGATAGTTTAACTGGGCAGCTCTCTGATCGTATATAGGGTTAGACCCTCTAAGAATTTAAACATGGACAAAAATGGTTCATGCATTCATCGACCAATATAAACATGTATCTGATTGGGCCCTAGATCACCTCTCCCTCATGAACATGGAGAAGAAAGCCTCTAATAGTTTTAAGCAGTATGCCCAAAGATGGAGGGAGGAGGTATCTTAAGTTCAACCTCCATTAACTAAAAGAGAAATGACAGTTATGTTCGTTGGCACTTTGAAAGCTCCTCACTATAAGAAGTTGGTGGTGAATGCCACGAAGAATTTTGCTGATATGGTTATATCAGGGGAGATGATTGATAATGCCATCAAAAGTGGGAAAATGTCTATGGGAGAATCATTTGGGTCAATTAAGAAACCAACAAGTAAAGAAAAGGAAAAAAAAGTAAATGCTGTCAGTCATAGCACCATAAAGTTCCCTCAAAAGCCATGCTCAGCTCAAAGGGTATATGCCCCAAATATGTTGTATTCGAGTTTTAGCCCCTACCAAATGACACCAGTAATTCACTCTACTAGGATTGCTCTAATAGTCACCCTCACACCAAATCCTGCTCAAAATAATCCTCCAAGCATGCAACCTTGTAGCATAAACAATGTCAGAGCCTCGAGTAATTATCAAGCACCCTGAGAAAGGGAACATTTTACCTTTTACCATAATCATATAAAGAGATCTACAATTGCCTATTAGCTGACCGATTGGTCAACCCAATATTCTTAGATTCAAAATCTCCACCATACCCTAGCTGGTATGATGTGAATGCTTATTGTGAATACATTGCTAGAGCATAGAGACACTTAATTGAAAACTGTACCTCATTTAAGAGAAAAGTGTAAGGCCAGCTGAAAAGAGGCATAATCAAAATAAAGTAAGGGCCCGAACCAAATGTTGAGGCCAACCCGCTCTCTACTCATGCTAAACCGAAGGTAAAAGCCATGATTGATGGGAAAGGCTATTGGATTAAAAGAGATGTCAGAGAGGTCAAGATGCTAATGAGTAGAGTATGGCAAGCATTCAGGGAGGTTGGGATAGTGAGCCTAAGAAAGGAATTTATGGAGTCCTCTTACTGCTACTATGCGTAAAGGCACGATTTATAGCAATGTTCGTTGTTCCTGAATATGGTCCAAGGAATGATGGACTGATCCAAGGTAAAATTCTATGAGGAATGTCATGAACCGACTTATCCATCTGTTAATGTCATCGAAGAGGAGAAAGTAAATGGCGATGGTGTCCTGGTTCTTTAATCATGCTAAACTGAGGGTAAAAGCCATGATTGATGGGAAAGGCTATTGGATTAAAAGATATGTCAGAGAGGTCAAGATGCCAATGAGTAGAGTGTGGCAAGCATTTAGGGAGGTTGGGATAGTGAGCCTGAGAAAGGAATTCATGGAGTCCTCTTACTGCTACTATGAGTAAAGGCACGATTTATAGCAATATTCATTGTTCCTGAAAATGGTCCAAGGAATGATGGACTGATCCAAGGTAAAATTCTATGAGGAATGTCATGAACTGACTTATCCATCTGTTAATGTCATCGAAGAGAAGAAAGTAAATGGCGATGGCATCCTGGTTTTCCTTTCTGTTATGAGTATAGAGAGATGATCAAATGAAAATTATAGGTATTACGCTTCTAGGTGGATGGAAAAGGTCACCCAAATTTAACCATTATTAACAGAGAAGGAAATGATTATCAGGTTATTAGCATACTACAGTCACTCTACTATGAAAAAATGGTGAAAAGAACACCTGAAAGCTTTACAGACGTAGTCATACTTTGTGGGATGATGGATAAGGCTTTGACAAGAGAATAAAACTAGGGTAAGAGGAAAAGAAAAGTCAAAACAACACAATAGTCGAGGTTCAACAAAGGAGCCAATTTATCTTAAACCTGTGTAGACACGCACCTAGAACGATTAATTCCTGAGCAAGATTATGAGATCGTTAACAACATGGAAGAGCCCAGGATGCTAATGAGCACAGTTTGGTAGATTCTAGTAAAGGCCAAGTTAGTTAATGGGATTGAAAAGAAAGAGGAAAGAGTTAGCAACTTTTGTGATTTCCATACAGTATATGGTCATACCCTTTAAATATGTAAAGAATTTTATGCCATGGTCCAAAGAATGATGAAGGAAGGCAGCATTGAATTTTATGATTATAAGCAAACTTTGACTATTTAACCTATAAATGCATTGCCATCCCTCAACGCCATAGAAGGGGATGAGGACAATCCCTCCTATGGCATTTAAAGACCATCGATCTTGTATGATAATCGATGGCATCCTCAAGTCACTCCTGCCCCATCTGCACTAAGGATGGTCATTCAACTGCCATCTCTATTCCTCTAGAAGATAATAAGGTTATTCCCTGAAATTATGAGAATGAAACCTTACCTATTGGGGAATCTAGTCAGCTAGCCTTAAATATTGATCTTTCAAGGGTAAGCCACTAGACTCGGAGTGGCAGGTGTTATGCACCACTGGCCTTAAGAGATGAAGCTTAGCAAGAAGATTCTAGCCAGAATCTTCAAACACTTAAGTTTGCACCTAAAGGGTCAGATTCAAAAGTTACTAAGGAATCGATAAGTGAGAAAGAAGCAATAAAGTTTCTTAAGTTCATTAAATACAGTGAATACAATATCATGGATCATCTAAATAAGCAACCTGCCAAAATATCCATGCTGTCACTTTTGTTGAACTCTGAAGCTCACAGAAATGCACTCTTGAAAGTTTTGAATAAGGTCTATGTCTCTTTCGATATTTTTATAGGCCAGCTTGATCATCTAGTGAACAATATCATGGCTGATAATTACATATCTTTTAGCAATGATGAGATTCCACAAAGAGGAAAAGGAAATCATAAAGCCCTTAACATCACCATATACTCAAAGGAAGCATATTGCCCAAGGTGCTCATTGATAATGAGTCAGCTTTGAATGCAATGCCTATGTCATGCCTGAATAAGCTCCCTATTGATGCGTCTCACATTCGAAACAGTCATGCGAGCATTTGATGAAACTTGTAAAAGCATTGTAGGGAAAATCACTATCCTACTCTAAATAGGCCCATGTACTTATGAGGTTGATTTTCATGTGATGGACATTGTTCCATCATATAATTACCTTTTGGGAAGGCCATGGATCCATTCTGCTGGAATAGTTTCATCATCCTTGCACCAAAAATTAAAGTTTGTAATTAGAAACAAAGTTGTCAGTATGGGTAAAGAAGAAGATATCATTGCTGCTACCTTGACCGATACCCCAGATGTTAAACCCGATGAGGGCATTCCAAAACCTTCTTTTCAATCATTTGAGTTCATCAATGCCATCTATGTTAAGGAAAGGTCACCTATGATTAAGCCTCATTTGTTAGGAAGCACATAAATGGGTTTAAAACTAACAGTTGACAAAGGTGCTTGAGTCGAAAAAGGGCTTGGAAGATGCCTCCAAGGAGTTGCTAAAGCTCTAAAGGTGACCCATCAGACTGACAAGAGAGGAATGAGATTTAAACCTAATGCACAATAGAAAAAGAAGCAAGCCCAGAAGAATCGAGAGAAAAGAATAGCATGTCTGTTGGGATAAGATATGGGACATGAACCTATGGCATTTTATTGCATAAAAACTTTCACTCAAGCGGATATGTTAGCACTAGCTCAATAAATGTCATGCTTGTGTTACGAAAAACTTTTAGGGATTTCTCTATCAATGTAATTAAAGAGCCATCAGCAATGGATGGAGAGGTCGACTTATGCCCTCTAGAGTTTATTCCAAGTGTCTAGACTAAGACAAAAATCCCTGTATTGTTTAAAACTCTTTCAAAGTAATGTCATGAAACAAACCCACATGCTTACACCCAGGAGCATTGTGGGATCCTTTGTATAGGCACCTTTCATTAAGTATTATCAATGAAAAAGATGGTGCATTACATTTTTACCTTCCTCAGTGTATTTTTTTTCCTATATTGTTCTTTTTAGTATTTTTAGGTATTCAAATGAAGATGACATGAATATCTACATTGAGACTCAGGAAATCAACTTTGAGCAAGCAATCTGTATTGATGGGGTTGAGTACAAAAAATATTCTAAAAAGGACCCTCTACCCCCAGATCTACTCAGACTAATTAAACAAGAAGAAAATAGATTTCACGTTATAAAGAACCCACCGAAACCATAAACCTTGGAATAAAAGTTGATTGAAAGGAAGTCAAAATTGGAACCTTTATAAAACCATCAACCTAAAACCAACTGATAAGCCTTCTCTAAGAGTTCTGAGATATGTTTGCCTGGTCTTACAAGGATATGCCTAGGTTGAATAATGACATCGTAGTCCATAAACTTCTTATCAAACCCAAGTGTAAACCTATATAACAAAAGCTTAAGAGGATGAGACCTGAGATGCTGCTAAAGATCTAAGAAAAAGTCAAGAAACAATTTGAAGTAGGATTTCTCAAAGTCACTAAATACCCTGAGTGGGTGGCCAATATAGTCCCAGTCCCTAAGAAGGATGGTAAGGTATGAATGTGTGTGGATTATACGGATTTAAACCGAGCTAGCCCAAAAGATAACTTTCTCTTACCCCATATCGATACCTTAGTGGACAACACTGCCAAAAATATACTTTTTTCTTTCACGGATGGATTTTTAGGATACAACCAAATCAAAATGGCAACCAAAGAAATGGAAAAAACCACCTTCGTGACCATGTAGGGAATTTTTTGCTACAAAATGATGCCTTTCGAGCTTAAAAACGTTAGGGCAACTTATCAAAGGGCAATGGTGACATTGTTTCATGACCTTATGCACAAAGAGATTGAAATTTATATGGATGACATGATCGCCAAGTCACCTAGAGAGAATGAACATGTAGCCAACTTATGGTAGTCTCAGTCCCTAAGAAGGATGGTAAGGTACGAATGTGTGTGGATTATAGGGACTTAAACTGAGCTAGCCTAAAAGACAACTTTTTTTTGCCCCATATCGATACCCTAGTGGACAACACCACCAAAAATATACTTTTTTCTTTCACGGATGGATTTTTGGGATACAACCAAATCAAAATAGCAACCAAAAACATGGAAAAAACCACCTTCGTGACCATGTGGGGAACTTTGGTGGGCTTCTAGTACCTTTCAAGCCCTCTAGTGCTTATGCTTCCAATCCCAGGCAGACCTTTAATTTTATATCTATCAGTTTTTTATAGTTCAATGGACTGTGTATTAGGCTAGCACGATGATTCAAGAAAAAAAGAATAGGCTATCTACTATTTAAGCAAGAAGTTCACAGAATATGAAAATAACTACTCGATAGTAGAAAAGCTATGTTGCACTCTAGTCTAGACAGCCAGAAGGTTAAGACAATATATGTTATACCATATCACAAGGTTGATCGCAAAACTGGATCGCATCAAATATTTATGTGAAGCCCCTGCATTGTCAGAGAGATTGGCTAGGTGGCAAGTCCTGCTTTCTGAATACAATATTGTATATGTGAATCAAAGGACCATTGATAACTCTATAGAATAGAGTAATTTAGTCTTATTATTCATATTAAATCAACTAGGTCTTATATATTTTTATTTAAATATTATTCATATTTAGTAGTTTTTAAATTTAGTAATATTTTATTTTTAACAGTTTTTAATTTAGTCCTATTTACTTTCCTTATATTTTAATTACTTAGTTATTTAAATAATTTTTCTATTTTTATAGGTAAAAACCCTAAGAAGCTTCCAAAAATATAACAACTTAATGAAGAGGGAAAGTGGAGTCAAGCAAGCAAGGTGATTCTAAGTTGGAAACTTCTAAAAATATGTTCAAGTTACTTGCAAATCAAGTCTCTCCACTTCAGAGTTTTGCCTATAAATAGAATCCTTATATTTTAGGTTTGGGAGGCATACCCAGATAATTCATAGCTATTAGTTTTAAAGAAGAAGAAAAGCTATTGAGATTTTGCAATATGAGAAAAGATTGAAGAAGTTAAAGATCGCGATTTAACAATTCTTAGTTTTCTTTTTGCCCTTCATATTTTTATCTTTATTGTAATAATTATGATGGTGGAACTTCATTGTTTTGTGTTTTATTTAATCACTATAAGCTAAATTTATTTTTCTAGGATTACAATGGAACTCAACATGTAGTTTGAATTATTTTAATATTCTTTTCTTAATTTAATGATAATTGAGTTGTTTATTCAATCTGGTTTTTAATGCTTCTAGTTGATTGGCCACCAATTAGATTGATTTGATTACCTTAATGAACTTGGAAAAGGGAATTTTATGTTTAGACCTAGATTGAATGACATATGTTTCATATTCATTAATTAGGATGAATTGATTTGCATGTTAGATAGGAATATACGAGCATGCCATATGTAACCAAATTAGAGTCTAAGTTTAATGAGTTTCTTTTAATTCAGTTTACATAGGAATATAGTAAATTGATTTAAAGAGATATTTTTATGAGACCATTAGAAGATACTTATAAATAAATTAGAACTCTAGGTTAACAACTTAATATCAGTAGTCAAGGTTAAAAGGATAAAATAAAATTCAAATAAAGTGTTCGAGGAAATTATAATCCTAGGTTTTTATTGATTAAGTAAATTCATTTAATTTTCCTTGTTATTTAGTTAAATTTCATTTAGTTAGTTTAATTTAAATTTTAATTAATATTTTTTCAATTATTTATTTGAATAAGATTAAATTATGTTAATTTTAGTACTTATCAGATTTAGTACAATTCCTCATGGGAACGATACTCTATTCATCACTCTATTACTTGTTTTGACATGTACACTTAAGTGGTATAAAACTGCCAACAAGTTTTTGGTGCCTTTACCGGGGAATTGTTTTACTAAATTATTTTGCTAATATTAATGCCAAGCAAATTTAATCTTACTTCAAATTATTTTCAGGTATCTTTTGCCATTGTTTGCGAAGAGCGAGAAACTAGGAACTTGTCCCTTTTGATTCAGAACCTAAAAGAACTTTTCATTGATGTAGAAGGGAGAATTTACAAGCTTTGACTCAAAACAATACAATGGCTGAAGGAGATCTGAAGTGCCTAAGAGAATTTGTTGTCCCTCTTGCACAAAGCATTCATTCTAGTATCTGGAGGCCTACCATTCAAGCCAACAACTTTGAAATAAAGCCAGCCATCATTCAGATGATTTAGACATCAGTTCAATTTGGTGGTCTACCTAGTGAAGATCCTAATGCTCATATTGTGAATTTTTTAGAAACATACGATATTTTCAAGCATAATGGAGTTTCAGATGATGCTGTTAGGTTAAGATTATTTCCTTTCTCACTTTGAGATAAAGCAAAAAGTTGGTTGAATGCACTTCCAACTGGTTCTATCACTACCTGGGATGACTTGGCTCAAAAGTTTCTGGCCAAATACTTCCCTTCGACCAAAACAGCAAAGTTAAGGAATGACGTCACTTTTTTTACACAGTATGACTCATAATCACTCTACGAAGCTTGGGAAAGATTTACGAAATTACTTCGAAAATGTCCTCATCATGGTCTTCCCAAATGGCTTCAAGTTTAGACTTTCTACAATGGAATGATGGGCCAGATAACAACTATTATTGATGCTGCTGCAGGTGGTTCATTTATAAAGAGATCGCTAGATGAAGCTTATGAATTACTCGAAGAGATGCCATCCAATAATGATCATTGGTCCACTAAAAAAAGTTTGCCAAAAAAAATTACAAGAGTTCATGAAGCTGATGCCATTACTTCACTTCATGCTACAATCGTGACACTCACAAGGAAAATAGATGCTATGAATGCACAGTCAGTTCCAAGTTCCTTTGTGGCTTGTGAATTATGTGGAGATGGACATTCTATTAAACAGTGCTCTAATTATGCTTAATCAGTGAAATATGTTCGAAATTACAATGGGCAGTAGAACAACCCTTATTCAAATACTTATAATCCAGGTTGACAAAATCATCCAAACTTTTCTTGGAATAATAACCAAGGACTGTCAATTGCAAATAGGCAAGCATTTTCACCTGGATTTTCTCAACAAGCTTGAGTCCTTCTTCAACCCTAAGTTTCAGTTCAAGAAAGAAAGCTATCAATAGAAGATGTGTTTATGAAGTTTACAGTAAAAAATGAAAGCCAAGACAATATCATTCTGACCTTAGCAACATCTCTAAGGAATCTTAAAACATGAGTTCGGCAGATCGCTTCCTCCATCAATAATTGTCCATTAGGAATGCTTCCAAGTAACACTAAACCCAATCCGAGAAGAGACAAAAAGGAGCATTGCAAGGCTATTATACTCAAGAATGGAAGAGAGATAGATAATGAGAAAAAAAAAGCTAGAATATTCCAAAGAAAAAGAAGTTGACAAGATCCAACAACAACAACCTTAGGGTTATCCACCACCACTTTTTCCACAATGTTTTTAGAAGCAGAAACTTGATAATCAATTCCAGAATTCCTTGAGGTAATTAAAAAATTGCATATCAATATTCCTTTCACCGAAGCCTTGTAACAAATGCTTAGCTATGTAAAATTCATGAAAGATGTCTTGTCAAAGAAAAGGAAATTAAAGAAATTTGAGACTTACTGAAGAGTGCAGTGCTATATTGCAAAAGAAACTTCCACTTAAACTTAAAGATCTAGGAAGTTTTACTATTCCATGCACTATTAGGAATCAATTCTTTTGAAGGGCATTATGTGATCTTGGTGCAAGTATAAATTTAATGCCTCTTTCTATTTACAAGAATCTGGGTTTGGGGGATGTAAAACCCACAATAGTCACTTTATAATTGGCAAACAGATCCTACACATATCCGAGGGGCATTTTTGAAGATGTTTTGGTAAAAGTTGATAAATTTATCTTCCCAGCTGATTTTATAATTCTTGACATGGAAGAAAATCGTGAAATACCCATCATTCTTGGGAGACCTTTCCTAGCAACCCGTAGAGCTCTCATTGATGTACAAAAAGGTAAACTTACAATGAGAGTTCAAGACTAAGAGGTAACATTTAATGTTTTCAAGGCTATGAAATTTCCTAACGAATCTGATAAGTGTTTTACAGTAAA
This sequence comes from Adansonia madagascariensis, assembly GCA_038381835.1. NCBI lineage: Eukaryota > Viridiplantae > Streptophyta > Magnoliopsida > Malvales > Malvaceae > Adansonia > Adansonia madagascariensis. The sequence goes on along the minus strand of JBBYHL010000009.1, from coordinate 6,905,101 downwards.
TATAGTAGATAAGGCAACAAATGAAGTTTTTATTAAAAGTTATCCTGTTAACCCTTTGGAAGTAGCATTGGTATCAACTTTCGAAAGGGATGATAAAGAGTTTATCGAGTGTTTGAAGTTGCTCAATTCATTACATTCAACTAGATCTAATTCTAAATTCAAGACTTTGGGACCTTTATTTGATGCGCCAACCAAGTCTTCCATTGAAGAGCCACCTTTCCTAGAGCTTAAACAACTTCCTCCACATTTGAGGTATACTTTTCTTGGCCAGAAGATTACTTTGCCTGTTATTATTTTATTTTCCCTTAATGATTAACAGGAAGACATATTACTTAGAGTGCTGAGATAACATATTAGAGCATTGGGATGGTCACTTCCTGATACCAAAGGGATTAGTCCTTCAATTTGCATGCACAAAATCCTCCTTGAAGACAATCATAAGGCCACAATAGAGCATCAATGCCAACTTAATCCCATTATAAAAAATGTGGTTAAGAAAGAGATTATCAAGTGGTTGGATGCTGGCATAATTTATCCAATCTCTGATACTTCTTGGGTGAGTCCAATCCAATTGTGCCAAAGAAAAAAGGAATGACAGTGGTTCCCAATGACAATAATGAGGTAATTATAACAAGAATGATTACCGGTTGGTGAGTTTGCATGGATTATAGGAAGCTTAACAAAGCTACTAGGAAGGATCACTTTCTCTTACCCTTCATTAATCAAATGCTTGATAGGTTAGCTGGTAAAGAATTTTATTGTTTCTTAGATGGTTACTCAAGATACAATCAGATTGCCATAGCATCGAAAGACCAAGAGAAGACCACTTTCACATGCCCCTATGGGACTTTTACTTTTTGGAGAATGCCATTTGGACTTCATAACACTCCAACAACCTTTCAAAGATGCATGATGGCTATATTTTTTGACATGGTGGAAAATTTCTTAGAGGTATTTATGGATGATTTTTTAGTTTTTGGAAACTCTTTTGATGAATACACAATCTAGGTTTGGTGCTAAAAAGATGTGAAGAAACAAATTTGGTCCTAAATTAGGAAAAATGCCATTTCATGGTGCAAGACTTATTTTAGGACATTTAGTTTCAAGAAAAAGCATTGAAGTAGACAAGGGAATGATCGAGATAATTGAAAAACTTTCACCTTCAACTTCAGTTAAAGGAATTTGAAATTTCCTTGATCATGCTAGATTTTATGGAAGATTCATTAAAGACTTCTCAAAGATCTCCAAACCACTTTGCAATCTCTTAGAAAAAGAGGTACCATTTAATTTTGATGATGCATGTTTAGCCTCTTTCTAGAATTGAAAAAAAGATTAGTTTTTGCTCCTATTATTATTGTCCCAAATTAGACTTTTTTTTTGAACTCATGTGTGATGCAAGTGATTTTGCAGTTGGAGCGGTATTAGGACAAAAAAAGAAAAAGTTTTGCATCCCATATATTGTGCAAGCAAAACTTTAACAGATGCTCAAATATATTATACTACTATAGAAAAAGAATTGCTTGCTGTAGTATTTGCATTTGATAAATTTAGATCATATCTTATGGGCACTAAAGTTATTGTTTATACTGACCATTCTGCTATTAAGTATTTGATTGAAAAGAAAGATGCTAAACCAAGATTGATCCGATGGATACTGCTCTTGCAAGAATTCGATTTAGAAATTCATGATAAAAAGGGAACAAAAAATTTAAGTGGCGGATCATCTCTCAAGATTAGATAACATGGCAAATGTTAGCGATTCTATCCAAATCAATGAGACATTTCCTGATGAGCAGCTCTTCCAGGTAAATCAAAAAGAATTACCATGGTATGCCAACTATGTCAATTATATTGTAAGTAGAGTTTTTCCTCCTGATTTAAATTCTCAACAAGAGAAAAAGTTCTTATAGGATGTTAAGTATTATTTTTGGGATGAACCTTTCTTGTTTAAGCAATGTGCAAATCAAATTATTAGAAAATGCATACCCAAAGAAGAAATAGAAAATATTTTAGAGTATTGTCACTCATCAGATTATGGCGGACATTTTAGAGGAGAATTAACTGCAGTAAAAGTGCTACAATCAAGCTTTTATTAGCCAACTCTTTCTAAAGATGCTCACCAATTTGTTTTGAGATGTGACAGGTGTCAAAGAGTAGGTAACATATCAAGGAGAAATGAGATGCCACTCAATAACACCCTAGAAGTAGAGTTTTTTATGTATAGAGTATTGATTTTATGGGACCATTTATTTCCTCATACAATAATCTTTACATTCTGGTTGCTGTAGATTACGTCTTGAAGTGGGATGAAGCAGCTGCCTTTCTAACCAATGATTTGAAGGTTGTACTAAATTTCTTGAAGAAAAATATATTCACTCGATTTGGCACACCAAGAGCTATAATTAGTGATGAGGGTTCACACTTTTGCAATAAATATTTTAAAGCTCTCCTTGCTAAATATGGGGTTAAACATAAAATTGTCATAGCATATTATCCCCAATCAAATGGCCAAGCTAAAGTGTCAAACTGAGATATCAAGAAGATATTGAAAAAGATAGTCAGTCCGACAAGAAAAGATTGATCCAAGAGATTGGATGATGCATTATAGGTATACCAAACTGCTTATAAAACACCCATTGGGATGTCTCCATATAAATTGGTTTTTCGTAAAGCTTGTAATCTGCTGGTAAAACTAAACATGGAGCATATTAGGCAATCAAGAATTTGAATTTCGATCTTCATGCCGCTGGTGAAAGGCGATTGTTGCAGCTAAATGAAATGGAAGAATTTCAACTTCAAGCTTATGAAAATGCCAAGATTTACAAGGAAAGAACAAAGAGATGGCATGATAAGAAGATTCTTGAGTGAAAGTTCAAGCCAGGTCAATATGTTCTTATCTATAACTCACGCTTAAAGTTATTTCCAGGAAAACTCAAGTCTCGATGGTCTGGACCTTTCAAAATCACAAAAGTGTTCTCATACGGCACTGTTGAAGTTGTAGATCAGAGTTCCAACCGAAGTTTTAAAGTTAATGGGCAAAGAACTAAACATTATTGGGGAGGTGGATTTGATCGCCAAAAGTCATCAATCACCTTAATCGACCCAAAATGATCTAAAAATAGTCAAGCCGAGGACTATAAATCAAGCACCTTTTGGAAGGCAACCCAAGTTTATTGACATTAGTATTTTTTTTCTCTTAACATTTGTAAATTTATTAAAAAAATGATAGGCTAGGGCGCTACAGTGCCCAGCATAGGGTGTTGCAGCACCCCACAAGTCGAAAGCTGGCGCTGCGGCACCAGGGTAGTGGCACTGTAGCGCCCTTGAATTTGAAAACTAGTGCTGCGATGCCAGGGTAGTGGCGCTGTAGCGCCAGCCAAAAAAAAATTTGTTTGTTTTGTTGAAAAAAACCCTAAAAACTCAAAACCCATTCTTAGCCACCCCACTCTTATCCTCTTTCTCTTCCTCTTCCTCTTCACTAAAAACCTTACTATTCCTCTTCACTCAAAACACTCACCCACTATCACAATCATCATCTAAAACACTAAATTTCTTGAATTTAACTCTTTCTATGATTTTTTTGCTTTAAATAAGATTCAAGAAAAATTTTTAAGAGGATTTATGCTCTCTCTCTCTCTCTCTTTCTCTCTTTAGAAGTCATCCAACATATTTTAAGTAAATGAGTTTCATGAATTTTTATAGATTTTTACCTGGGCAAGTTTTTTTTTAGCTAATTTAAATTCTTATATTGCGAAAATTATAGAGATTTTAAGTTTGAGCATTCTTTTATGGTGTGTATTAGACTTTTATTTTCTTAACCAATCTTATAAATTCGATGATGGTGATTGTTGGAAATTGGATATGGAGATTAGTGAGTGGTTATATTTTTTTGAGCTTATGCTTTGTTGTTTACTTAAAAATATTTTCTACTGAGGGTGTTTAAATTTTGCTCATCATTTAGTTGATTGAGGGTGTGTTCAAGCTTGCCTATTATTGTGAAAAATAAATTTACGTTTAGATGGCACCAAAAATGACAAACAATTTGAGTGAGAGCTATGCTCAAAAAAATTTGTGTCCGAAGAAGCTTTACAACGATTTACCCAAGCATAATATGTGCAAATCCTGATTGCACAAAAAGGTTTCAATTTAATTCTTGGAAACTACCCAGTTATTAACAATATCATAACTTCTAAAGGATGGAAAAAATTTTGTGAACCTCCTAATTCTGCTGTTTTACCTATTGTTCATGAATTTTATGCTAATGCATGTGAACTAATAGGTAATAAAGTTTTTGTTCGTGAACGCTGGGTACCAATAAGTAGTAAATCTATCAATGATTTTTATAACACAGCTAACATTTTTCATGATGAGTATTCACAGTTCCTTGAAGGCAATATAGGTCTAAAAAAGGTGAAGGACTATCTCTGTAAGCCTAACACACAATGGGAGATGTCTAAAGGTGAACCCATATCCTTTAAATCTAATGTATTACATTAGAATGGTAAGATTTGGTTGCATTTCATAGCTGCAAATTTACTTTCTAGTAAGCATTTAAGTGATGATACCAAAGATAGAGCAATTTTACTCTATTCCATCCTTACTGAGAAGTCAATAGACATCGACAAACTTATTCATTCAGCGATGATGCATGCAGCATAGTCAACGAGAGAGGGATTATGGTTCCCATCCTTGATTACTTCCTTGTGTGGCAAAGCAAATGTTCAATGGGAAGAATCTAAAGAGTTGTTCCACCCAAAGACAGCCATTGATTACAACATGCTAAGTAAAATGGGTGGTTACGAAGTACCTACTCAGCCAACAAACGTTGGCGCTAGATCTTCATCTGCTCCACCACAATCGAGGCAACATCGAGTAAGACTAACAGTCAATCAACATTTAGCTAACCTGGAAACACAAATGTCTTATCAAATGGAATGTAATCAAGCCATGGAGCAGATGTTCCACTATTTTGGAAATCAACTAGGCTCAAACATGACAAATTACCCTCGAATGCCTCCACTACTACACCTAACCCATATTAAGCAACTTGTCGAAGATGAGAATGAGAAGGAAGATAATGATTCTTAGACACTCTCGTCTACCACCTCATCCAATGAAAGGGGAGTATTCTTATCTTATGATTTTTTTAATGCATCGGGGATAATGCTTTGTTTAAGTTTGAAGGTGTTTTAGAATGAGTAAAGTTTGGGAAATAATTAGCATATAGCTTCCATGCATTTGCATCTTTAAATTATTTTTATTTTTATTGAAATGTTTGTCTTAATATGATGTGATCCTTATCTAATGATGAGAACTTAGTTATTGATTTATCTTGATTCTTAGGAAAATATAAGCTTGATTTAATTTTATGACTAGATTCTTTTATCTCTCTCCTGGTTAGGATGTGATTTTCAAAAATTCTAAATATTTAATCTCTTGCATTGATTTGTATCGCTTATTCCAAGAATGTTTATGCTGATGTAAATTACAATTAAAACTAGAGGCCTAGAATTTGTTTGATTCTCTCTTGAGGCAAAATCCTCAATAAAAGATCTGGAACAATGAAAAGTGTTTATGGTGAATTAAGCCGAAATATATATCTTATCCTACCTTTACCCAAGCCTTACATTACAAGCTAAGTAAAGTCCTACATGATCTTTGATGAGGTGTTGGTCTACATTAGTGGAGAGAGAGATGAAAAGCAAACATATGAGAATCTGGTATTAATTTGTGATTTACATTGGTATAAATTTATTCAGTTTGCATCTCATTGATTTGTAAAGAGATTATTTGCACATACATTGAAAATCCATCCGAAGCATTGAGATTTATGATTGAATTGAAGCTTGAATTTAAATTATGCTTATACCTATCTTTAGTTGAGATATTGAAATGACTTTTAAGGAAAATTAAAGCAATCATCATTCGAGTACATTCATTTTAATTTGTGTTTTGTTTCATTTAGTTGTTTTTGTTTTTTTGTTTTGCTCGAGGACTAGCAAAATCTTAAGTTTGGGGTGTGATAACTCTATAGAATAGAGTTATTTAGTCTTATTATGCATATTAAATTAGCTTGGTCTTAAAGATATTTATTTAAATATCATTCATACTTAGTAGCTTTTTAATTTAGTAATATTTTATTTTTAATAATTTTTAATTTAGTCCTATTTGCTTTCCTTATATTTTAATTACTTAGTTATTTAAATAATTTTCCTATTTTTGTAAGTCAAAACCCTAGGGAGCTTCCAAAAATATAACAACTTAATGAACAAGGAAAGTGGACTCAAGGAAGCAAGGTGATTCTAAGTTGGAAACTTCCAAAAATATGCTCAAGTTATTTGCAAATCAAGTCTCTCCACTTTAAGGTTTTGCCTATAAATAGGATCCTTATATTTAGGTTTGGGAGGCATCCCTAGATAATTCATAGCTATTAGTCTTAAAGAAGAAGGGAAGTTATTGAGATTTTACAATAGGAGAAAAGATCAAAGAAGTTGAAGATTAGGATTTAACAATTATTAGTTTTCTCTTTTCTCTTCTGTAGATACCTTATTTTGTCCGGGCTAATTTTTAGCAATCTGGAACATAGATGTAAGAGAAGGCGATGATTTATCGCCCGGCGAAAAAGTATTTTAAGGATGTCAAGAAGGCCTAGGGATCATATCAAAGGTAAATGCAAAGATTTGGCATCAAATGACGTAGTCCAAGGTATCCGGGGACAAAAGATATGAGAAAATTCATAATTTTACTTGAATGTATCG
>JBBYHL010000009.1:6870873-6898243 GCA_038381835.1 Adansonia madagascariensis | reverse complement strand
GCATAAGTCTCATCAATTTATTTCATATCAGAAGAAATCTGATTCCCATACAGTAGTCTGATCAATTTATTTCATATAAAAAAAAATCTGATCATTTTATATTAGTCTTATCAACTTATTTTATTTTAAAAAAATTTAATTTTCATACATTAGTTACATACTTTTGAATATAAATAAAAACTAAAAATTAGTCACGTACTTTTGAATATAAATAAAACTTAAAATTTATAAACTATGAGTCGTAATACGAAATCGCGATTTTTTTTTAAAAAAAGAAAAACAAAAAAGAAAAACAAAACAGAAAAAAAAACAAAAATTAAAAAAAAAAAAAAAGCAAGGTGGGAAATCGCTATGCGAGATGACGATTTCCCAATTGCCTTACCTCCGGCACCCGGAATAGCACCGAAATTACAGTTGAGGTCAATTTAATTGAGAAATCATCATCTGAATTGACGATTTCTAAATTAAATTGAAAACTTGACCTATTTCGGTAAATAATCTGATTCTGAACTATTTTCGTAAATAAAATTTATATATATTATTTACATAAAAAAGCCCCGAACCACGTGTAGACCTAGTTTTGAGTGACTCAGATATCAAAATAAATCAAAAAGAAGAAAAAAAAAAAAAGAGAAAATAATCATTGTTCTTTTATTCTACAGCAGCTACTAGAAGTTTCAGTTTTCCGCCAGCAATTACATAGAGAAATTGTTTGCATGCCCTCAGCCACCCTATCTGCCAACCCAAATCCCTAGTAAGTAATAACCAGAAAGAGGGTATCACCGTAATGTAAAACAGTTCTTTGTCTTTAACTGTAGTATATTGACAAAATTGTAATTAGTACAGAAAGGTTCCATATCCAAAGCTAAAAGATTTTCCCAAAGTTTCCCTTGTTAATTGTCAGTTAGTATTACATCAACTAAAAGACTAAAAAAAACTACATTTTCAACTAAACCATGTGTTCTTCAGCCAAAGTTTTTAATGCTTTAATTTATGTCTTCGAGATCCTTTTCGTCTACTTTGGGCTCCATCTATAATGATGGAGCAAAAGCAGCAAACTTCAGCAGGCAGCAGGTGGAGTGCGTCTTAGGCCAAATATTTAGCCAACAATATCAGAGATGCTTTCATGCCATATCACAAAAAAGTTGCCTGTGACATAATAGCACAAAAAACAAAAATGGAGAAGCGAAAACCTATGGACCTCGTTAATCCCTCTTGGTTTTGTGAATAACATAAACCAACAATAGTGGAATTCCGAGAGTATACACCGGAAAATGAAGCAATGGATTCATCTCATAAGCTTTCATGAGGGCTCTGCAATTCTGCAAGAAAAAGCAACAGATTGAAGTAAGAGATAGAAATAATGGAAGTGGGAATGAGCATCTTGTTTTACAACTTTTGCGTTAACAGAAAGGGGGGAAGGGAAAAGACAAAAGATATAGTTGCCACATTTGAAAGATTTACTTTTGGCCCTCCGAGACTCATTACACCTTATTTCCCTGATAAATTTGAAACAAAGAACATAGTGTGTCTAATGAGTTCTATCAACTTAAAAAATATTAGCAGACAAGAAGATTTAAATGCTTAGCAAACTAAATCATTGGCTAAAATCTTTCAAAATGTAGAATGAAATATATAATGCCCACAGTTGCGACAATCATTTGTAAAAAAGGAAAGGAATCCATGTTTATGTGATTCATTCCCACAAATTTTTAGAAGAAATGATACTGAGGGGCAGAGCTTATGTGCATCAAGTGCCTTAACATTCACTTTGTTCCAAATAGCCTAATAGGGGGTTAGAAGATTTACCTGAAAATGTTTCCAACAGATTGCCAAGCAAAGAACCAAAAGCATTAGCCGTATCCGACGCCCAACAAAATGGAATTTTGATCCTCTATTGCCTTTATCCAGTCTACTGTAGTCATCTTCTTTCTTTCTTGAAACTGATCGAAACTTATCTCTATGGACAGCTCTCTCAGCCGCCAGAGCTCCACTGAAGAAAATAGCCGGTAAGACCACAAAGATGAGATGAGGAAGAACAACTACCATGACATCAGGAGACCCAACATAAACATGATTTCTCTTATTATTGGAGGATTTCACTACCCAGCCCATGTATGTCATGTATCCCCTATCGTCACCGTCAGTAAACACTTGTCCAGAGAACCAGGGAAACAAAATCAGATAGAATATGTATCCCAGAAAACCAAACCACGCTATAGGAACCCTGCAGAGCTCTTGCAAAACCAATCCTATGCCATTTATGAGGCCTTTTGCAGCAAGAAAGTTCTTGTAAGTTATTTGTTTCCTCGAGAAGAAGAGAAAAGCTCTTGGGATAAGGAGGAGTAAGAGTACAAAGTACAAAGCCAACCAAAGAATTGGGTAATACAGGGCCGCCCATTGACAACCCATGACAAAAAACTCCTTCCAAGTCCACGATACCTCAGCATGAAGCCCATTTATAGAAAATGGTCTTAGTTCAGTCATCGTTGTTCGGCCCATGTTATCGGTTGCTTCTATTTGCAGCCAGAATCTATCAGCAGAAGGGTCTTCAAATGCTTTATAATTCCAAGGAACAAGATAAAGATCTCCCCTGGAGGATTTACCTCCATGCTTGGTCATCGGTGCCTCCATAACAATATCAAGATTTCCGTATCTTGAATCATATATTTTAGCCACAACTGAAACAATTGGAGAAACAGAAAAAACAAGAGCTCTCACTGTCTCAAAAGATGAAGGGAGCATATGTTCACATTCATACTCACGGTGTGATGAAGATGTTGACATGAAACGTGAGTCAAGTGGAAACGTGGGTAATATAATAGTCTTTTTGGACCCTGACTTAAAGTCAATATCAGCAAACGAAACATGACCTCTATCAATGGCCAAGATTCGCATGGATCTACTCTTCCTCCAGTCACCCATTTCCCATTCCCAGAATTCTTCCACTGGTGGAGCTTCAAATGAACAATTCTTACTGCCTTCTGAAGGTATTTGATGTAAATTAAACTGAAAAAACTTCTGAGATGATAGAAAATGATGACTTGAGAAGTGGTGCCTTTTTAAGTTCTTTCCAAATCTTGTATGAAGATGCCCACATACATAAGCTGAAATAGAGTGCTTAAGGAAAATATCTTTCAGGGTCTTCCCAGATTGAGAGGATGCTGAAAATGAAAGAGGGAAATGCCCAAAAGCTATCTTGCTCACTGGTTTAGGTGATTGAGAATCCCACAGTGATAGCTCCGAATCTATTTCGGTCAAAAGTTGGTCAGTTGGATGCCCAAAAAGATTAGTTGGGCCTCGTAAACCAATAGACATTGTGCTGTCTAACCCCACAAACATATATTTTTGCTCATCAGCCTGGTGATGATACAACTAATAAGATAAATAACCAAAAAAATTACTATGATCAAAATAGAAAGAATGGACAAACAAGCATTTGTGGCTATGGCCTAAGACTCAGGTAAAAGATTCTGAAACCATGATCATTCGTCATTTAGCATCATGAGAAACAAAAAGTGAAAAATTAGAGTTTCTTGCACTTTCCTCATGCAGATATTTAACTAATTTATCTGCAGATGAGTGGAGCAAAATGCAGCAAGCCATGGACAACAGCAAATATTTGCATAATATGAAAGTCAGCAACAGTAAGATTTGTATGAATTTGAAATTTAACCACTAGCGTTGAAATATAGCTACATTAAAAAAAAAAAGAAAAAAAGAAAAAAGAAAAGCCAATCAGTCAGGCTGCATAAAAATCTGAATAAATTTTCAGAAACAGCATTTTAGGGAAACAAATGATACCTTCTACTCCAATTACAATCTACCATTCTCTTTCCACCTAAAACCATAAACGATAAATATATGAGAGAGAAGGAGAGAACAAGTGACCTGAAGAGTGACACTATTTACATGTCCTGTCCTTCCAAATTGCCCATTTATGCTATACTTTGAGTAGAAATCTAATAAGCCACCAATCATTGGTACGCCAAAATTATCGTGATTCCCTCTAAGGTCATAGAAGATGTTCTTATTGAGTCCACTCCTTTTTACAACATCTTCCATTACGTTCTGGTATTCCACCCATTCCTCTTCATTTTGCTTCATTACTAACAAATCCTTGCTTTTTCCATCTATTGAAAGAAGAAATATTACATAAGATGAATCATACATCATGATCATACAGTTGGTTAGTGTTGTTAAGGCGTGCGCCTAGGTGTGCCTAGGCATTGCATGTTAGCACCAGCAATAAAGTGCTTGGACCCATTCGACCGAAGCGCATTTGGTTTGGTGCAAGCCTAGTGCACCTAGGTGCACTTTTTTGTACGCGGCAGGCAAAAAAAAAAGTCCACCTGATTGAAGTTTTTTTTCAATTTTAATATATCGCTATTACTAGTACTTTACTAGTAAGAAAGAGGATAATATCAAACTCTTTACTTCTCAATATTTGAGTATTCGATAACAGACATGGCATCATAAAGAAATCATGCAACAAAAGCAAAAAAATTGCATGTTTTATAGGACAAATTCGACCACTCCTTAGAGTTTATTATCATAATTATATATCTTAAGCTTATTTTATTTATACACACAGACACACATGCAACAACAAGCGCATGTACATATTGTTCCTTTTTTTCACTCAGGTAAGCGCCTTTTTTATGCCTTGCACCTCAGGCAATATAAGGGTTCTAGCACCTAGAGTGCGCCTTGCACCTTTGAAAACACTGAAGTTGGTGCAGAACACCACAAACTTACATACAAAATGACATATATTGTTGACTCTACTCATCTTGTACCAAGTTAATGATGCCATAAGTCAAATTATAGATGAACGCAAGAACAAGAGCTATAGCCAGGCAAGGCAGAGTTTCACGAATTTACCATCCTATACAAATGGATGCATTTGTTACATTAGCAAGATATTGTGAATAGACAAAAGGGACTTGAAAAAGCTGGAACAGGTTTGGGCTTAAAGGATCAAGAAATACCTATGCTATCCAAACTCCAGGCTCTGTGTCCGTTTGTTACTCAAATCCAGTGGGAGAAAGCAACAGAAACCAACTATACTACTTTCAAAAGGAAGTAATTATAGATGCTTTTTATATTTTTTTTTAATTTTCTTTTTTGGAAGTATATCAAATAATTTTCTCTAAATGGGTAAAAATAGAACTATTTACCACTTATAGCTTGCGGAGTTTCTTCTGCTATCATATTTTCACTCAGGGTGAGAAGAGGACACTAAGATGCAAGTAGATGGACATAATAAGCACGCTAGATGAAGACCATTGTGGCAATTTTCTATGCCTTTGCCAAGGTTTTGCCTAAACTATTAACCTTAAATTAACAGCACCAGCATCTATAAGGCAGAATATTATCAGAAGCGGTGGGAAGCTTATACATGCACATAAAATTTCTAAACTGAACATTTTAATTTACCAGAAAACTCAGACCAGTTTCCAGCTCAATCAAGCTAAAACTTAAATTTCCAAGCACAGTATACAACAACAGGCTCTTTACCAAATACTACCCTAACCATATTTAATAAATAACCTATTGAAGGAAAAAGGACATTGAATTTGTAGATTAGTTATTATTTTAAGATGAAAATTCATAGAAATTTAATTGTAGACCGAATTTCTTAAGAAAGATGCGCATATCATTTCCTTCCGTCTCACGCCCAAAGTCAAACCGAATAAAAAGAAAAATGAATTCAACACAAACCCAAAATTCAGGATCATGATATCTCGTAAAAGAAATGCTCAAACATGAAAAACTCATAAAGATAAAATGATCGAAGTTAGAAGAAGAAGAAGAAGAAAACCCCATAAATTTAGACCTGTAAGATCACCAGTGATGAGGACAAGAGAAGGGTTGATCATAGAAAGAGCAGCAGGCACAAGGTTTTTAAAGTCGATGGCTCTGTAAGGATGGTGAACACTGAAATGGAGATCAGACAGCTGAACCACCCACACCACTGATTCCGGACCACCTTTTACATCTATGACTGTTCTATGCGAAGAAAATGAGGAAGTTTGGTCTTCATGTTGAGCATTGCAAGCGGGTAGATTCAGGCATAACAAGAACAGTCGGAGAATCAGAAGGAGAATGCCCATGTTCCCAACTACTCTCATTTTCTTCCGGTCCTTTCAGAGAAAAGAGATGGAATTTGGCTCGGACTTTGGACCATTTGTGTCTTCTTTTTTCTGTCTTATTTTTTTGGCCAACCCTTTGGTTCTCCCTTGACCTTTGACCATATTAAATGGGGTTTGAATAAAATTTTTTATAATTTAATTTAATTTAATTTAAATTATTATTTATATAATAAAATAAAATAATATTTTTATTTAAATTTAATATAAATATTAAAATAAAAATAATATTTTAAAATTATTTTAAATAATAAAATAAATTTTTAAATTGATCCATACCTAATCGAGCGTGCGCAAAGTAAAAAAATAATCACAAACTTAAATAAGAGAAAACAATTTTCCTAAACCCTAACCCTCAAATAGACACCTTTGGTTCTCTTTTTTAGTTAACTAGCTTTAGGGCAATCCTAACAGCATTGTTTTTTCAAGACAGATGCTTGGGGGCACATAAAATAAGTTGTTTAGTAGAATCAAATTTTGAGTAGTTAGGTTTGATTTTTCTAATTTTTTTTAAATTTATTTATTTATTTATTATTATTAAAAATACAAAAAATTAGAAGTAACAAACAAATATTTTTTTTAAGAAAAAAATAATCTTATTGAAAATAAACTTAAAATTTTTATTGATTTTTTTCTTATAAAGTTGTTGAAGTTTCATAAATAAAATTATTATTGCGAGTTTTTATACAGAAAAAAAAGTCTATTATTTTTCTTTTTCTGTTGATGGAATTTATATAAGAGTGTAAAGATTACCAGTTTACTCATCCTTTTGATTATAAAAAATTCTTAAAGAAGTATTATCTGTTGTTTGATAAATTGAAATTAAATACTAAAAATTAATTATTAATCTTTTGGTATGTTATTTATTTGGTATGTGAAAAAAATTAATGTTTATTAATTTTTTTATTAATGTTTTGTAAAATATACAATCTTTTAATTATTTTCAATTGGTTAAAGTTAAGTACAGAAAGCATAAATAGTTAAATATAAAATAGTATAATATTAATGTAATTTAGTTTGAATGATATAAGATTATTGGCCGATATCTTTTTTTTTTTGGGTCATTAAATTACCTTATTTGGTTGAACAACATTTGAAAATATCGAGAATGTTACATTAGCAAGAATTTTCAATACTCGAACATATGGGGAATCACTAACCCACACCTCTTCTAGATAATCTTGGTTTCCCCTTTCCTCAACTACAACCTTTCAGCACGAATATGGTTCGAGGATTTTCTCCGTCAACTAATTAAGGTGTTAACTCTTTTTAACCTTTGATTTATATGTTTTATCTGGGTTTTATTATTAGAATTAGTATTTGATACACTAGTAGTGAAAATTTTTAATTTTACGAACGAGTTAAGAGTTTATCATATACTTTTCTTTAATTTTTAATTAATTTTTTATCATAAGGGTATATTTATTATCTTAATACTACTCGTGAAATTTAAAAACTTCATTAGTGGTGAATTGGGTAATTTTTCTTATTATTACTAGGTAATTTTGATTTTGATATTTGATATTTAGGCTATTAAATGTTGGAAATATTTTTGTGATTTTTGTGTTTTTAGGTTATGGGTTTTGGTTTTTGGATGTGATGATTGTAATCGAACCCAAAAACTAGATCGCTTGCTGATTTTTGTTTGTTCAACTTGGTTGGGTTCTTGTGTCTTTGCTCGATTTTGGTTAGTTTGTTAGTTAACGTCTAGGCTACCGCTTGTTCTTGGTTTTGTTTGTAAAGGTCGTTGCTCGATTTTGGTTGGATTGTTAATTAGTTCTAGATTGCTTATGGTTCTTGCATTTTTCCCAGTTATAAAAACAAAGACTTGATTAGCAGCAAGATAATGTTTAGGATAATTGCATGGATCATCAATATTCAATACTGAGTGTTAAAGAACTCAGTGACAAAAATACTGCAATAAACAGAAGCCCGTAAAAAATATAAGAGTATAAAAAATATAAAAAAAATTGTATTTTTGTTTTAACAGAAAATAATACAGATAAAAACAAAATTATACAGATTTAACACAGATTGAGTCAATGTTTGAAACTTTTGATCTTAAGATGATTATTACTTATTTATTGTGCGTGACAGATTTACTACAATTCGTGTCCCAAGCCTTTCAATCTCTTTATAGCTTTGTAGTTGAAAGACAACAGTAACTATACGAATGTTGGATGTAAAGTTATCTCTCTCGTATGAGTATGGCAGAACCAATGAAGGATGAAAAGCAAACAAATTTTTAGACAAGGTAGAAATTAAAATTTTCAAACAGTTTCGATTTTGGACAATACCAAAAACTATTTTTGGATAGTTTCGGTAACCGTTAAAATATTTTCGAATTAGAACAAAAAACTACTTGGGTAAACTTTTAAAAATTCAAAAATCCCAAACTGAAAACACTAGAATGTCTTACTCAGACATTGGTTGACTCGAGTTGGGTCGATTTAGGTTTAAGATAAAACCCGAAGTGTTGGGCTTAAAACTCTTAATGGGCTGATTCTAAAGAATAAGGCCCCTTGATCTGACTCTGCTCGATAGTGCAGGCATATGTATTTTTTCACACTTGTGTATATCTCAATCATCTCATAAAAGATTGGGTGCTTCTTGGGGCCAATGAAATTTTTGATTAATTACATTAATTTTTTAAACTGTCTCCATAGTAAAAG
Organism: Adansonia madagascariensis; assembly: GCA_038381835.1. Lineage (NCBI taxonomy): Eukaryota > Viridiplantae > Streptophyta > Magnoliopsida > Malvales > Malvaceae > Adansonia > Adansonia madagascariensis. The sequence continues at coordinate 6,889,419 of JBBYHL010000009.1, read as the reverse complement.
GTAATTCCCCACAACTTAGGAGTATAAATGAGACATCTGTATTTGCAAGCTACTCGAGTTTGATTTACAAAAAATTCGAATTCTATTCGATCATTATCAAGCCAGTTCGAGTAGCTTGAGCTATCAATCAAGCCGAATTTGAGTATCTCAATATTCGATTTGAGTAGTTCGCGAACATAATCAAGTTTTTTACTTATAATATACATTTTTAATATTGATTACTTTTAAAGTTAATATTAATCGAGCATACTATATTTCTATTGGTATATTTGCTTTTGAAGTTATCTTTGATATTTCTAGTGGCAACAACAACAATAGAAAGAACTTTTTCTACTTAAATGTAATAAATAATCGATAGCACGATCATATAGAAGATAACTTGTTGAATGATTGCTTTGTTACTTATATAAAAACATATGTTTTTGATAATATTGATAATAGAAAGATTATACAAAGATTTCAAAATATGAAGTCACGCAGAAAACAATTGTAATTTATAAGTTTTGCATTTTTAAAATTCTTCACATATATTTTTTAATTCACGTTAAATCAGTTTTTAAAAATTTAATTTATTTTATGAGTTTTGTATTTTTTTTTGAATTTTCTCATTTTCAAGATATGAAATTTTTTACTCTGTAAATATTCTAGGGAGAATTTTTTGAGTTTATAATTTTTAAAATTCTTCAAATATTATTGTTAAATTCATATTAAATTGCCTTGTGAAAATTTAAATTATTTTATAAGCTTTGCATTTTTTCCATGTAAACTTTTTCCCTGTAAGGGTTTTTTTCGTAAAATTTTACGAGTTCACAATTTTTAATGGTTTTTTTCTTGACAATTAAAATTCATTTTGTTATTAGAATAAATTAAATTGATCATATGAATTCTTATTTGAAATATATAATTGTTAATTTTTACAATTTAGTCCTTCTAATTAATTTTTACTGTATAATTTTATATATTATATAAATATCTTTCAAAATTCTCTAGATTTTGATGATGTGATGATGATATAAGTCACCAAAAGACAAACATAATTAATTTAAATCAAATCAAAGAAAAATTCAAAAAATAAAATAAATATCAAATAAATAAATAGAAAAAGCAAAATCCTAGTGTTTTCTAGGAACAATACGGCCAAGGGTTGTTTTTTTAGCCCTTGGCCGACTTTCATCCCCTCTAAATAGGGGATGGTTTTATCAATTTAAACCTTTAGGATTTAGGAAGAAAAAACAAAAAAAATAAAATAAAATACACAAATTTTCAAGCTTTTCTAAGTTATTTTCTTGTAAATTCTTAAATTTTGTTTATTTCTTATTTGATTCTTCCTTTTAATGAGCCAAATGAATACTTTTGCTCATGAACTTCGGTTCAGGTTGAAAGGCCAAGAATGATGGCTATGATAAAAGTTTTTGATTTTGTTGTTTTACTTAATTTTTATTAGAAATAATTTGATTTTTATTCAGATTATTTGTGTTTTTTGTGTTTGTTGATAAATATATTGTTATTTTCATGTATATATATTTGTGTAATTTTTCTTAATATTTTCATGTTGTTTTATATTGATATATTCATTATTTTTTTATGTTTTTATGCTTATTCATGCTTGGTAAAAATTATAACATGTATATATGTTAATATTTGAGAAAATATATGATGAAAATTATTTTTTTGCTGAAAAAACATGCTAGCTGAATCATGTAGGGCTGATTTTGAGATGTTTTGATTTTATTTAGCTTATTTTGTAAATATAGAAATATTAGACTAAATTGCAAAAAATTGCAAATTTTTTTCATGGCCATCCAAGCTTGGCCAAACCATGTAGACATCTTTAGAAGTGTTTTTATGTTTAGTTTAACATATCTGAATGTGTTTTATGCATTTTATACCATTATGGGGCCATTTTGTAAATTTAGAAAGTTTGAAGACTAATTTGCAAAATGTGAAAAAAAATTTTTTTGGCCATAGGAATTTGGCTGAATCATTTTCATGATTTTTGGTGTGGATTTTGTGATTTTTCATGATAGGTTTTGTGTTAATTTATGATTTTTTTATTATGCATGGACTAAATTGTAAAAATAAAAAATTTTGTTTCAAGGCCATCCGTGCTTGGTCGATTGCTTGTGTATACTTGTGAAAGTGTCTTCGTGTTTATTTTGATATTTATGAATATGTTTTATACATTTTCCATTATTTTATGACCATTTTGTAATTTTAAAAAGTTTAAGGACTTATTTGCAAAATTTCAAAATTTTAGTTCTAAGACCATAGGTACTTGGCTGAATTTATTATATGATCTTTGGTATGATTTCCATAATTTTTTGCAATGAATTTTGTGTTTAATTTTGATTTTACTTTGTATAGGGACTAAATTATAAAGTTTAAAAAAATTAGGGACATTTAGAAAAACTTTGTATTTTAGGATTAATATGATATTTTCGACATTTTAAGAATATTTCTAACATTCTTGGTCTTCCATAGGGGTGAGAAATTATTAAAACTTTCGTATTCTTTTAGTTCTCTGTTTGAGTATGAAATGTAATTTTAAAAAGTTTATAGACTTATTAGCAATTTTTGCATTTTAGGTCTATCTTGATGTTTAGCAATGGAGGGTATAGTGGTCATTTCATATCATTTTGAGTCCTCTAAGTTATCGAGATACGTATAGGTTGAAGGTACAGCTTAAAGGTATTTTAGTAATTTTCCTAGAATCGAGTATTATGTGATCATCGAGATACTTATAGGTTGAAAGTGTATAGTAGGAGAAGGTTCGTTTGTTTATAATGGCATCTAGCCCTTTAGGTTACTAGGATACGCACATGTCAATAATAAACCTTAATGGGTATTTTAGTAATTTAACCTAGAATCGAATCTTTTATAGTCACTGGGATGCTTATATGTCGAAGGTGCATAACAGGGATATGTTCATCTTTTTATAGAGATATCAAGTCTTTTAGGCTTACTGGGATATTTATAGGTCGAAGGTTCATTTATTTATGATATTATCTAGCCTTTTAAGTAACTAGGATACTTATAAGTCAAAGATATACCGTACGGGTATTTTGGTAATTTTTCTTAGAATCAAGTCCAATGTAATCATCGGGATTCTTATATGTCGAAGGTGTATAGTAGAAATAGGTTTGTTTGTTTACGATATGATAGAGCCTTTTAAATTACTGGGATACTTATATGTCAAAGGTAAACTTAGGGGCATTTTGATAATTTTTTCTAAAATCAAGCCTTTGATGATCACGAGGATACTTCTATGTCAAAAGTGCATAATAAGGACATGTTCATCTTTTACCAAGTCATTCAGCCCTCTAGGTTATCGAGATACTTAGATGTCAAAGGTAGACCTTGGGGACATTTTAGTAATTTATGTAAAACCAAGTCTTCTGTGATCACCAGGATGCTTAGCTGTCGAAGGCATACAATAAGAATAGGTTCATTTGTTTATTTAGTTATAGAATGCTTTAGAGTTATCGAGATACATTTACGTCGAAGGTACTCTTTAAGAATATTTTATTAATTTATTTTGGAACCAAGTCCTATGTAATCACCTAGATACTTCTACATCGAAGGTGTACGGTAAGAATAGGTTCATTTATTTATATAGTTGTAGAATCCTTTTGGGTTACTGGGATACTTATGCTTCGAAGGTATTCTTTAGAGATATTTTATTAACTTATTTTAGAACCAAGTCCTTTAGTATCACTATGGTACTTTTAGGTAGAAGGTGTACTTTAGGAGATATGTTGGTCATTTTAACCAAATTAGGATCCATTGAGTCGAATTTAGTACACTTTGTCTAAACCAAGTCTTAGGGAGATTTTTATTTTATTGTTAATATTTATAATAAAATTAGAATTGTTGTAAATTAAGGCAATGTCTCCGATGTTAAAATAGTATGTGAAAATTTTCCCAGCATATGAGAGGGATTCTATGCATTATTTTAATAACGAGATATCCTTTTAAAAATATAGAAATCAGAATTTTTTTTGAATTTTGGAAAAATAAAACCTTTTGTAATGGGGTACAAAAGATATTTTGATTTTTAGAAAAAAAACTTTCATATTCCATTGACTCTTTAGCGGAGTACGAAAGAGAATGATAAAAGCTTTCATATTCTTCTGATTCTTCAAAAAAGTGTGGAAGATATTTTTTGATTTTTCAAAATATTAAAAACTTGATTTTCTCTTACGGGATAATAAATTTATTTTATGAAAACTTTGACATATAGGAATTATAATTAAATATCGAATATTGAAATTGTATAAAAATCAAAATTTATATTAACATGTGATAATAAGGCACCGATTACAAAGCATCATGAGAAGGTCAATCCTCATTTATGATTGTAACTAACTCCTGAACTCTTTCATGCAATCTCTAGAATTTTCATAGATCTTAGAGTTTGTTTTTATGAGTTTTATAACCCTAAAATATAAACTTCGATAGGTGACCAATTTTATTTGGATAAAATAGACGAGTGGCGACTCCAGAATATGGTCTTTTCGTAATGACTATTTAAAGTTAAGTCGAGTGAGCAATTTTCTCAACAACTTAGTCCCTAGACATGAAAAAAGAATGATAAAAATAATAAAATAATAATGATATGACCCCTAAATATAAAAAATGAAGATATATAAATATATGGAATGAGGGGTACATCTGTCATTTTAAGTCAAGCTGATTAAGATTCGTATCTCAGTCATATTGTGATAATTAGACTTAAGATCAGATTTAATTAATTTTTGAGGCTCAAAATGACTAGAAAATGGAACATTTTCATGAAGAACATTGTTTGTTTAGGAGCAGGATTGGGTTTTCTCAATTTGTAGGCTGCATGAAGTAATCCACTCCACCACCTCGACTGCCAAAGCTAATAAAAATGAAGATAGCTGAGCATAGTACTTAGAGCAACTCTATGGTACAAGAAAAAAAGTCAAAAATGCCCTTGCTTTCGCACCAACAACATTAGTTGAGCATTCGATTATAAAAGAGACAACTTTTACTCAACAAAAGATAGAGATCGAGGCCACATTTTAAAAGAACTCTTCATTTCGTAGCTTCTCTTGGAAGCCCTCAAAACCCCCTTAAAGACCTTCATTTCTCATCTATCTTCCCTACAAAACTCCTTTCCATCCATCCTAATACTTGAAAGCTCATCTTTGCTAAGATTTATAGCCAGTAAAGGAAAGAAGAGTGAGCTAGAAACTAGAAAACAAAAAAAAAACCATAGAAATTCCAAAACCAAAACTTTAATTTGATAGAGAAAAAGAGGAATTTTGCAAGCTTTGTTGGTATTTTTTTACCTTTTCCTCTTTATTTATTTGTATCAAGCATATCTCATGGCATTTTACTTAGCCAATATTTATAAAGCCATGACCTTCTTGGGAAAGCGTATATCTTTGAATTTGTCTTGATGGTATCTTAAGGTTATTGACATTTTGATGATGCTTTGGTGTTACTTAGGTGTTTAAAAATCTGTTTTTCTTAGCTCATCTAAAAAAACCACTGTTACATTGATCCATGACATTTTCTCAATCATCCGTGCTTGATTCTTAATGATGCATAGATATTTCAAGATGTTTTGATGTTCTCTTGAGCTTGATAATGTTTTGTGTTGGCTTAATGAGATAAAGATTATGTTTTTAGTTCCACCATGTTTTCCTTGCCATAAAATAGTTTCTTCCATGTTCATATCATTTTCTATCATTGCAAGCACATCCTTGAATGTCCATGCATTACTTATGCATCTCTTGCATTCTTAGCAAATTTACTTTGATAAAATGTTGTCTTGTTGATGCCCTAGCATATCTTTGCCATTTGATGCCATGTTTGGATGTTTTTCATGACTAAAAAATGATTTCTTGATGCCTTTTTCTTTGGTGTTTGCTACTATGCTCTATTTTTACAAAAGTTCCCTGAATGCACACATAATCTCAAACGAGATTAATGTTGGCCTAAGTTTTTTTTTTCAAACAATCACTCTTATAGTCTTATGGAAAAATCAAGCTTACATGTTTGGATACATGGCCTAATGAGGCAAAAATCTACTTTTAGCCTTTAAAAATTTTTTGTGTGCAATATTTTGATTAAATTTCTTGGGTTGAGCTTTATGTTGAGGCTCAATGGGATGGGTAACGAGTCATTCATGTGGCCCACTCCCTGGGACTTTGAATAGATCTGTGATTCCATTGCATTAACCCTAGTTGTTGTATATTCATGTGTCTTACACCTTGACACATGATTAGCAAAACCTGAAACCCAAAAACTCCCTTGTTTAGGTATTGGTAGCATTATGACCCTAACTAGAAAATTCATTCTTAGACCCTTGAAGATTATCGTGGAATTTTTTTTGATATTTTTCACTTAAAGGGCACCAAATAACCTTTCCAAAGCTATCTCATTTGCCTTTGAAAGTGCTCGAATGAGAAAGTTATGATTTTTCAAATCTTTTCTATTTTGAACCCTTGGAATCAACAATTAACATTCTATTTGGGCCATTTCGGCTACTAGATGATTTTTCTAGAATTTACAAATATTTTTCCTAAAAACTACATGAATTTTTTTAAAAACGTATTATTTGTGATTTAACAATTCTAAATGAGTTCTCAACAATTTTCCAAAGTTTGTTGCACTTTTTTCCTTACACGTGCTGTCAGTGCCGAACTAAACTTGAGTTCAAAAATTATGTCCCTTTAGAAAGTAATTTTTTGGGATTTTGGAATATTTTTATATTAATCCTTGTCAAGTTATCTTTCTAGTAGTAACTTGTTTTCAACTTGACGGCTTCGAATCAATTTGGAATAAATTTAAGAAGACAGATAGTGCGATGCTATCCCTATTTTCAGCATCAAGTAGAACTAATTAATTTCCCCAAATTCCCTTTTCAAGGCATTCAGATGCCTTATAATGAATTCAATTAATTATTGATAGAAACACTTGTCATAATACGAGTCTTACCATGCTCGGATTAAGGTAAAAAATCCTAAAAAATCAAATTTGTCCTTCATTTAAATCACTTATTTTAAATTTTCAAATCCACTTTTTTCTCAAAAAAAAAACCCAACAATATTCCATTTCCTAAAAGTACCCAATTTTTCACCCATATGGATTTTTCAACTTCGATTTTTTAAAATTCCCTCCAAAAATTCAAGTTTTTCTCTATTCTGGGTTACCTTGAATTTTTCTATCAAAATATTAGTTTTCACACCTTAAGTGACAAATGAATCCAAGCGCATCTTAAAATTATTAATTTGGTTATTTCTTAAAAATCAATGACAATTATGAGATACATCCCAATCGTCCTTCCTTTCTTGCTTTTGTGTCTTTATTTTTTGCCATATTTATTATTTTTTTTTACGATTTACTAATAAATTTCCTTTGTTGGTGACAATTTATGCATTCACATATTTAATTAAATCTTTTTTAAATTATCGAGAATGTTTTGCATCAGTATCCCTCTAGTGCTCGACATGGAACACATTTTTTAAATTCAATCTGAAAATATTTTAACCTTACATATCGCTATTTTTCTGGTATGTAATGGTATGAAAGTTTCCTACAAAAATCAGTTTTGTTATTTTCAAAAATTACATGCATCATAAAAAGGGATTGTATACAAATAGTAACATAAAAATCGAGAAAATCCAGACCAGGATATTTATGGTGAAAAGGTACTAATTTTGGGCGTCGTGGGGTAGCTAATCTTTTCGCACACATAACCGACTCCTAAACCCTCCTAACAAACGTTGAAACACGTAGACCGTAAAATTGAATCTTCAAGTTTCATGATTCAAGTTATCGATTTTAATAGGTGTTCGATCATACCTGGCCCAAATGATTAGTGTCGACTTTAAATTTTTGGCTACTTCATGGTGGCTGTCAAAGACCGATCAGATGAGCGATTTGTCTGATGGTCTCCTGACTCTAATTGTGAGCAACATCTTATTCTCTCACACTATTATACCAAATAAAATCCCAAGCAAAGGATACCTTTAAAAAAGGGCATGTCCCGTCTTGTTATCCGGGTGAGGGTACGTTACGACAATCACTAAACTATGTGATTGGTTTGCATTATTAACTAATATATGCCTCATCTAAGCCGACTGGCTCTAGGGCATATACTAACATGCAAATGGTTTAAGATATTGTCTCATAGTCTTTACATTAAAAATAAGTAGTATTTAATATATATTATGTAAATATGATTTAACTATTTATTCTTTGTATTGTTTTTGGGTTCAATGCTATTTCGGTGCCTTAGATAGAATATATATATATGAGGGTCAATGTGGACTCAATTGGTAAACGTAGGTAATAAACAAGGAAAATGAAATCATTTCAAATGTTCTTGATGGTTGCCTGGGAAACATGCAATTCATTTATGTCTTACCAAGGTAGAAGGGTTTTGTAGTAAATGGTAGAGTACTTAGGGATGATTTAGCAAGAGAAATGGTTTAAAGATCCCATAATGTAATGATTAAGTATATGAATACCCATTATGTTAAGAAATAAAAAGTATTGTATATTAATTTATATAAGGTATATTAATTTAGTTTTTAATTAGAATATATAAGGTATTACTATTTGTGTGTTGTTGGATGCACGAATTGTTAGGAAGATTTTTTGCATCATATAATGTTCAAAAATTTGCTTGAATAATTGAGATAAGGAAACAACCTACTACACTTAAGAATACTTTTTTATAAAACACTCTCAAGCAAGAATTGCATTGAGAGATGTTTTGCCATATAGAGGCCTAGATGGTGATTTTAAGGAGGAATCCAATTATTCAATGAAAACACAATGTAAGATCATTTCAAAATTGTATTTTTCATAATCTTATTAGGGTTGCAATGCTAATTAACCTTATTGAAGGTGATGTTAGGGAAGTTAATAATAGCTAAGCAGAAAGGAAATGAGGAAGAAGAGTGGATCAGTCATTGTGAACTAAGTACTTCTTAGATAAAGTGAAAAGACAAATTGGCAAAGGAGATTGTAACTAGTTTAGGTGGCATCAAATGCTTAAGGACAACTATTAATTTATAATGCTTCTTTTAATTGCATGTACCTTAATATTTGACAATTATTCGAATGTAAACCAATGACTATGTATTTGACTTCTTAAATTACTTGAACTGTTTATGTGACATTGATTATAGTGTGTGCTATGAATTGTTAATCACAGATTTTATTATGCATATGTGATTGTTTTCTTTTATGTTTAGTTATATTTTTTATGGTTATCTAGACCTATTTATATTACTAGGACTTGGAAGTATCATTATTTAATTTGGAGGTAAGAAATTATAGTAAGCCTAGGAAGCAACCAACTAGAAAAAGGGTTAAGACCTCGGCTTGCAAAGGTAGTGAACAGAAAAGGAAGATGTCATGCTAGTTGGATGCTTAGATGTCTTGATAGAAGGTCCACACTAAAGGAAGGATAATGGTAACAAGTTATCCATCATAGCTTGGAAAACTATTAGAGATGAAACTTCCCATGGCATAACTCAAAGTCACCCATAAATGTATTAAATCTAGAATCAAGTCACCCATACAATTATAAAAGTATTGATTGAGTTTAATGCCATAAGTCCAGTGATAATAACTCAGCTATTAAATTTACAAGAAGATCAAATAAAAAAATAGAGATATATCTTTTAAATTTTGCATATATATATTTTTTGAAAAATGATAATAACTTTTAAAAAACTAAACAAACTATTAATTTATTCTTAAAACTACATGCATATTCTTAAAAAGAAACTACCATTGAGTATTTATTTTTCTTCCAAAATATATTTCCTCGTTAACCATATAATGCATATTTCAAATTTGATTATAAAAGCAACAACTATTATTTATGCACTTTTATGTTTTAAAAAACTATCAACTTCTCGTTAAATATATGTGTTCATGGTCGTGTTGGGTTTGGATAGAGTTAGGCCTAAGTATGGTATCAACACCATCAAGGCTTGCCTAAGCTCAACTCAACCCAACCCAAAATATGAGTTTCAAATTTTATTCAAGCTAATCCATGTTTGTAAATGAGGAATCCAGGCTGACTCATTTTATAATTTTTTTAAAATTAGTTTTTAAATTTAATTTTTAGTAATTTAATAGTTTTCTTTTACAGAACTTTAAAATATAAATAACTTAACATATTTTTGAATATTTACACTATAATATTATATATGGTTATTTTTTAAATGATAGAAATTATACAACATATAAGCATAGAAGTAATACAAATTATAGAGTTAAAAAATGGTTGGATCTAGCTGGGCTTGAGCCTTAAATATTGGAGCCAAGACCTAGCATATTTTTATAAATGGGTCTAATTTTTTCGCCTAAACTCATTTTTTGAAGTTGCTATTTTTTATTCAAACCTTCTAAGTATTGAATGACCCTTCGAGAGTTGGAAAACACAAGCTATGAACACTTTTTTCTTCAAAGAACTACATAGTTAATTTCTTTTTATTAAATATTTTTGACTTAATCTTTTTTCCTTCCATCCTCGTGTTCATATTTCTAATTTTTTGTAAAATAAAAATATTTTGTGTATAAATTTAAGTAAACTAGAATCATGCTCCTGCTTCATTTTTTTTATAGATTTTAATTAATTATTAAAAAAATTAATTTTAAATTAAATTTTATTAAATAATAGTTATGCATTAAAAATATGTATTTGTAAACACCTCATTTTGTCTGGGCCAATCTTGGCATCCTAGGACTTAGGTGAAAGATGATAAAATCAAAAATAGAAATAAAAACTGGAGGACGACTGTCGGGTGACGCGTCACTAGGCACTATTAGGCGACACGGTGCCAAGCGAAAAATTTTTTTTGGAAGGTCTGAAATGCCTATGGGTCACCTTAGAGAAAAATGTAAGATGAGCCATCAAAGGCCATTTTTCGTGGCATCATCGGAGTCACTCAAATGAGTATTCGAACCAATTTCTCGCTGTTTGTGTCAAAGTTAAGGCAAATCAAGAAGTCGCAGGTACATACAAGTTTTATTAGTGCACAAGTATTGTTATGAGGATTTATGGCACCAACAATTTGAATTTTTACATGTAGTATCGATACAAAAGGGTTTGGTATCGATACTTGAGATGTGGTATCGATACCTAACATGTCTATATTGATACAAACCTTGGCAGTAGCTAAAGTTGTGATTCTTGGCAAAATGCATCGATACACAAGCATGAGTATCGATGCAAGTCCATGAAGTATTGATACATGTCTCTAAGTCTCGAGATTGGAAACATTTTTTGCTCTTAGTATTGATACACCGTTCATTGTATCAGTACTTATGGGTAAAATTGCCTTGTGTATCGATACACAAAGACACATTTGCCTAGTTTAAACCATTTTTTAGCCACTGTAGCACTGATTCAAAATCTAATTCAAACACGTTTCTTGCACCAAAAATCATCAAAATTCATACTAGGCTTCGTCTTTGGGCTTATGATTGGATTTAAACAAAATCTTGAGGTCCAAATAGTCAATGACAAAGGATATTTTATGACATTAGACAGTTTGTCAAAGGGTAAGGCTGAATTTACCCAATGCTCAACTGAATAAAGTAATCTAGATCTACTATTTTTGTTGAGCAAACCAATGGGTTTACATGGTAGCTGAGCACTGTACCTGACCTCTGTACAAGGTACATACACCAAAATACCCTTGCCCTTTTTGCCTTTTGTCTCTATGCTCATATAGCTATATAAGCCAACCTTGGACTTAGCTAAAAAAAGAGGAGGAGATTACCGGCAGAAAAAAACTCCCACTTATTTCTTCAGTCCTTTTGTTTTCCACCGCTACCAAAAACTAAAAAAAAACTCTTCCCCCATTTTCGGATCCCTTCAAAATCACCACCAAAAGTCATTCCAAAAACCTTTATTTCACTCATAGTCCCTCTCAAAACTCCCCTTTATCCATACCTAACTAAAAAGCCCCTCATGTTCATCACTCTTTTGTTGTTCAATCCAAAAAAGTGAAGTTCAAAACTGCTGTTCAAAGAAAGGCTAAAGCTTGAAACTTTTAGTATATTTCCTTCACTTGACTCTGCATATTCTCTGACTTTTCAATATTTTCATCATCCTAGTGACCTCTCTATGTTACCATGACCCTTCTAAAGTTCTCATGCATTGTTGCTGCCTTGTTTGTTGTAGTCTCAGAGTGTTGATGCTCTCTTATTGCCTTGATGTTGTATGGTAGGCCAAACATCTTGTCTTTCCTTGTGACACCAAAATAGCCTTCTTATCTATGCATTTTTTGTCATATTTCATCTATTTTCACATGCTTAACACATGATTAAATATCCATCTTAACATATGTTATGTGTATTCATGCATTTTCTTCTATTTTAAGGAGTCTTATGACATGAAAATGCTGTCTTGACAACTTTAGCCTATATTCTTTTGTTTAAATGAGTTCATACACCTTATTTGTCATCTTCTCAAATTTTTGTCACCTATTTAACATGTTATTTATGTGTGTTTGCATGTTTTGCCCTTGTTCATCTCAATGCATGTTACATTTTGTTTATGTTGTTCCTGTCAAGATGCATGCTTGATTGTTAAAAATCTGATTTTCTAAAAGAAACCCCCAAGTTAAGTGCATGCTACCTCTAATAGATGAAGAATAGCATGGGCTTAATGCTTTCATAAAATTGATCTTCCAATCTTGGGGGTAGATAAACATTTCAGCTTTGGATTCGTGGTGGAATAAATTCATTTTTCAAAGAAAAAAAGAAATCCCTTTTAGTATTAATCCTTGATCTTGAGCCTCGTGTTCTTTTGGTGACATAGTCAACGGGTTATTTCATCATCCCAAACTACTTCATGTTGCTTTCTGTTGCGGATGTTCGGACGTCCTAGACCTGAGTCTATCTTCGAAAAAATCAAAATATGGAATAATCCCCCTATTTTTTCTTTGGCAACACTATAGTCCAAACTTGAAAAATCATTTTCGAACCATAAAATATTGCCTTTGATTTTTCTAATAATTTTTCTTTAAAGGGCATTGAATTACCTTTCTAACGGTGCCTTATTTGCCCTCGGATCATCCAGGATGAGAGAGTTATGATTTTTAGAACTTTTGCTGTCCGGAACCCCTAGAACCAGCATGCAACATTTTGTTCGGGCTGCTTTGGCCTATCAGCTAATTTTTCTGAGATTTTCAAATATTTTTTCCTAAAAATTTCACAAAATCCCCTTTTCAGAAAAGTATTGTTCATGATCTAACGATTTTGGAAAAGCTTGGAATGATTTTCCAAAGTCCATCATGCCCTTTTCCTCATACATGTTGCCAGTGTCGAGACTGACTTAATTCCAAAAATTAATTTCGCTTAAAAAGTGATTTTCTAGAATTTTTGAAATATTTTTATATTAAACCTTGTTGACTTACCTTTCCAAAGGTACCTTATTTACCCCCTGAAGCTTTCGGATATACGTAAAAAAATTATGGGAACAGAGGGGATGTAATGTTGTCCCATGTTTTTAACCTAATTTTCAAATCTCCCTTTATCGAGACTTTCGGATGTCTTGAAATGCACCCATTTAGTCTCCCTCACAACATCAACCCTTGTTGACTCGGATCAAGATTAAAATACAAACAATAGGATTTCATATTAAAATTTCGCTAGTGGAGATACTATAACTCCACTACTCAAATGGGATACTCCAACCCCATTTTTTAATTAAAGTTTAAATTTTCTCCTTGCTCCTAAATGTTTTCCTAACTTTGGGGATACTCCAACCCCACTACTCCGAGGGGATACTCCAATCCACTTTTTAAAAAAGATACAAATTTTTTCTTTATTCCTAAATATTTTTACAACTCTATTTTAAGGGGTACTCCAACCTACCTCTCTGAGGGGGTACTCCAACCCTGCTTTTACCTCAAAAATTTAAAATTTTCTCTTTTCCAGATGCCTCAAAACTGTTTTGATAAAAATCATCTTTCCTCTTCAAATTACCACTGAATCCAGATCGATCTTTAAAATTGTCATCTCGGTTGTTCTTCAATAATCAAAGGCAATTATGAGATACATTTTGATCATCCCTCATTTCACGTTCTTTTGTTTGCGATTGCTTGTTTATGATATTATTATATTCCTCATTTTTTCACCTTACTAACTTGTTTCCTTTTATAGTAATTATTGCGCATCCATTTTTAAAATTTGTTTTCCAATAAAATTTACAAGGCGATGTTTCATGTTGGTATCTCTTTAGTGCCTAATACAAAACATCCAATTTTTTTTAAATCTAATCCGAACATCATTTTCATAAAAATCCCTATGTTCTTCACATCTCTGAGGCGCATAGATGATCTAATTTTCTTTAAAAGAAACCCGGATTTCCAATTTCCAAAACTTCATGCATTAAAGAGAATTATATCTAAATAGAGACCAAGTGGAACCCATTTAACTGAGACCAAAGTGAGATATAGTTAATAGGTACCAATTTCGGGTGATGTGGGGATGCTAGTCTTCCCTGCACGTAACTAACTCTTGAGCCCAACCAACAAAACTTTGGACTTCGTAGACCTTGAAATTAGTGTTTCAAGTTTCATAACTTGTGGTATTATTTTCAATAGCCATCCGATCTTGCCTAGCCTAAAATGATCGGTGGTGACTCCAAGTTTATGGCCACTTCGTGGTGGCCATCCAAGATTAGTTGGATGAGTGACTCGTCCGATGGTCCCTACCCCTTTTATATTATCACGCCTAATCCAAATCCCAATCAAGGGTAGCTCAAAGGCTCAACCACAACCAACCATCATTTATTTTTAAATCGAGCGTGCTATGCCCTTTGGATCGTTCAAAGTTTTAAAGGCAAGGCACGTGGTGACAGCTTGGCGACTATGCTGGGGACTATTTTAGAGAGTTAGGCCTATAACTATCTACTTCTCACTCGGTTCTTAGTTTTTCAGTCTCCATAGTTATTTAGATATAATTTTCTTTCATTTTTGCCTACTAATCTCTATTGTTTGTGCTTTTGTCCTGTGATTGTTAGGGATTATTCATGCCCAAATAAATATTGATTTGAATAAATATGGTAATATGGAAGTGAAACCAAAAGGTTTGATTGTTTCCCCAACACATCGTACACTTGCATTTGCACTAGATTCCCACCATATACCATGGTGTTGTTAGTATCCTAATTATTAGGAGGAAGTGAGCCATTCGCCTTCGTGAGTAATGTAAATTACCTATGTCTCTCATGCGTACATCTTCACACTTGCACAAGGAAATACATCCATCAAATCAAACCCGTTTTGTTAAACCCTCGATAAGCTTAGGATCAAGGTGCCTTGACTGCTCTTACCGAATGAAAGAGCGATTTGGATACTGAAATAGGTGTCAACTTAAACCCATATAGTGAACCCTATGAGCTAAATCATGTCAAGCCATACCAGATGTTGCTAGAATAACCTGAAGATTAGGGCCATTCAGGGAAACACTTTTTACCTATACTCCTACATACCATTGGTTATGCAGGCAATGATGGGTGAACATTGTCACTCGCATTTGTCTTTTTATTTTTATGTCCTTTAGGATATGCCATTATGTTTGATGGCAAATCCTCTTTAATAAGTGGGTAAGTACAAGTGAATGCCATTACCTGCAATGCCATCTTGAAATAGTCGTATCTGACCAAGATAGGTTGTCATGTTGCCCGGATGACGGCTTAGCATGTGCTTAACATAAATGGTGATAAATGAACATCACCGTTTAGATGGTCAGTCTTAATCCTTGCGAGGTATCATGTTACTTTGTGAAGAGACAATTTTAATACAGTTATGCTGATATGCTGCCTGTTCAACGCCTTAATATTTGTGATCATCTTATCTGCCCCTAAGTGTCGTACCACTTATTTTGAGGGTAAATTTTGTGATTCCTTCCATTTTTTACCTTTTGCCTATTATTTTGTATTGGTTATTAACTCATTCTCTTTTTATTTTTCTTTTTCACCATGCATTATTTTATCATAATTACTGTCATCGTGGGACAATTGGCTCTAATAGATCAGTGTTCACCAAGAGCATTTGTCATGAAGCAACAGTTTATTTCAGAGCTAAAACCCTTTGAAGAAGTTCGAGCATGGTCAGAGTGCCAACAATATAAAGATAGGTATGTTCTAAAACTGAGGCATGCCTCAGTAGTGCATGAAAGGATCAAGATAGGATACCGTCAAAGTGATTGGCAAGATCTGAGGATTATATGGACTAATTGGGATAGTACTGAAAGGGAATCATTCATTAAGAGATATGAAGATATTGCTCTTTTGCTTCAAGTTCGTTTAGAAGTCAGTTTATTACAAACGGCCTCTCAGTTTTGGAATCCAGCATACCGGTGTTTCACTTTCAATCATAAAGAGTTAGTCCCCATAGTTGATGAATACACTATGGTACTCAGCATTGAAAGGGTAAAGGTCGACAGAATATACTGCAAAGCGTTGAATCCTCCAACCTTTAAGAAAAGATTGGCTCAAATCTTTAGGGCAACGGAGTCTTGGATTGAGAGATATCAAAACAAAGAGGAACAATGAATGCATCTCATAGACTAGTTTGAAAGAAGCAATAGCGAGCACCATTGACATTTAAAAAACCTAAGATATCTATGCTTTGGTGATATATGGTCTAGTTATATTCCCCAAAACGTTAGGCTATGTTGAAGCCACGGTAGCATATGTCTTTTCTTGTTTGTGATGAAACATCAATCCTGCCCTAACCATCATTGCCAAAACTATTCGAGCTCTTAATTTTTGTAAGAAAATGGGTACAGGCTGATTCATCGGATGTGCACCTCTCTTTCACGTTTGGCTTATCAGTCACTTTGGCCTTGAAGAAAGTAGGATGTCGTGTTACTTCTTACCCAACTTTAGCCCTATCTCTAGGTTACTTGACAAGGAATAGTCCCAAGGCAAATCTGAAGAGGAATAGGTCCAAAAATTTCAAAACCTTTAGGGGAATGAGGTAACATGGAAGGCCTCTTGGTTTTTCCCATAAACAGTCATATACCAGTGTAAAGATTACAGCTGCGTACTGATGAGACTATGGGGGAGTACTAGATATGCCCTTCTTTTAGTCATTCGATAGTTCTAGTGTCGTCAGTTCATCTCTGTTGTCCAAGACCCAGAGTTATGGGATTTTGACTATGGTGAGCTCGACTACAAGTCGAAAGTTCAGCTAGCCTTTCATGCATGGAAGCAAACTTGCTGCATGGAGAGATATTGGAGAGGTAATGCGAACCTTAGTATGAAAACACAAACTAAAAACTGGTTGGATGGAATTAGAACCCTAGGATCATTTTCAAATTCAAGCAAAGAGAATTTGACCCCAATAAAACCTACTAATTAGAACCAAAGTTATAACAATTTTGATTGCCACAAGTTACCCTGATAAGATCAAATTGAGTTCTTGTTTAAAGAACAAAGAAGAAGTTCTCACAAAGTGAAGAAACTCTCAAGTATTTTTTTCTATTCAAATCTGCTGAATTACATGAATAAGACTCCCTTATATAGGCCAAAAATCTGTAGAACCCTAACTGAACTAGGAAATCCAAATCAATAAGGAAAAGTGTACTCCTAATCCTAATCTGATTAGGACTTATCTAAACAACTTAAAATCCTAAACACAATCCTAATTAATAAAGATAAGGTCTACTCCTTATCATAATCTAATTAGGAATTATCTAAATAAATTAAAAAAGTGAAAAGTAAAAAAAAATAGAAAATCTGAAATCCTAATCTATAGGCCCATGAATACATGCAGATTGGGCTCCATTCATCTTAGACATGCGAATTGGGCTCCAAGTTTATTCATATTTTCTTTTTAGCCTTAACATAATGTAGAAAAGTGATCAATCTTGGCAATGCATCTGATTCATTTTGAACAGCCTTCTTTGCTTGCATTTCCATGATTAGTCCTTGCAAAGCTTGCTCTGTGCGTTTAGTCTTTGCCCTAGTCGTTGGACCTCCAATTCCTTGCAAAGGATCATAAGAATGGCTGGAAATAGGTGTTTGTGCAATTTGATCTCCATCATTCCCTCCCTCATTGAAAGGATTCATCCTCAAATCACCTACATCATACAAAGATAAATCAATGACGTTAAAGGTAGCACTTATATTACCATAGCTGCTTGGCAAATCTAGCTTATAGGTATTGTCATTGATCCTTTCTAACACTTGAAAAGGTCCATCTCTTCTAGGTTACAATTTAGATTTCCTTTGAACAGGAAACCTCTCTTTACACAAATGAACCCAGACCTAATCTCCAGGTTTGAAAACAACCTTAACACGCCCCTTATTGGTTTGCCTTGCATATTGCTCATTCTTTTTCTTGATGTTAGCTCAAACCATGGCATGCAAATCCCTAACAAAATCTGCCTTTTTCTTACCATCCAAATTAGCATGTTCATTAGTAGGCAAAGGTAAAATATGCAAAGGAGTTAAAGGATTAAAGCCATACACAACTTCAAAAGGAGAATAAGAAGTAGTAGAATGAATAGTCCTATTATATGCAAACT
>JBBYHL010000009.1:6845427-6870773 GCA_038381835.1 Adansonia madagascariensis | reverse complement strand
TTTATTCATATTTTCTTTTTAGCCTCAACACAATGTAGAAAAGTGATCAATCTTGGTAATGCATCTGATTCATTTTGAACAGCCTCCTTTGCTTGTATTTCCATGATTAGTCCTTGCAAAGCTTGCTCCATGCGTTCAGCCTTTGCCCTAGTCATTGGACCTCCAATTCCTTGCAAAGGATCATAAGAATGGCTGGAAATAGGTGTTTGTGCAATTTGATCTCCATCACGAGGGAGTAGTATGACCCTAGGATATGATGAATGAAGGATCCATTGAGATAATGACACCGTACCCCTATCTGGTATCAAAAGATCATATATACCGGTTGACAAATTTCCTTCCAAGGTTGAATTGCTCAAGCGAGAGTTCAAACAAGAGAAGTGGCCTTTGCCAAGGAGATCAGTCGATTAAAGGAGGAAAATAGTCAATTGAAAATGGACCTCTACCTTAGGGATGGCAAGATAAGTAAGGCTGTTAAGGAGAACAACCACCTCAAGGAGGATCTCAAAAGCTTGAAAAGAGACTATGTGGCCCTTAACAAAGCAAGCAAGTCCCGAAGACTTGGAAAGTCATCGATAGAGTGAAGGACAGAGATTACTACTCTCGAGAAGAAACTATACCAATAGAGAGAAGCTGCTAGGGTCAATAGGGAAAAGCATGTTAGAACCTCAGCTCTTGCATCAACTTATCAAAGGAGGAATAAACGGTTAGAGGCTTGAGTCTTGGATTTGAGAGTAAACTAGGCCAAAAATGGAGTTCTGACACTCAAAATCCAAGACTTAAAGCATTCTCTTCGAGCTCGCCAAGACCAAGTCGACATACTAGTGAGAGCCTTTGAACAGTGAGAGCAAGAATGGCTTCAAGTGGTTGATCACACATGCCAAAACTATTAGGACTATCATCGCCATCTCACAGCGCCGATCGAGGAGCTCAGTTAGAGATCAAGAACATAATGGATGTAGCTCGATCCTTAACACGTGATATCTTACCCATCAGAGCCCATTAGCAAGAGTTATTATACTTTTTGGACCATGTAATCAAGCAATGTAACTGTGTCAAGCATTTTCAAATGTAATCACATGTAATTAAGACATTTTTTTGCTTTAATGAAAGATGCTATTGGTGGAGCTATCTTTTTATCCAATTGTCCTTTTTGCATTTGCATAACTAACCTAATTCTTTCATGGTTTTTACTCATTCATGACCGCATATTCACTCTCATTGCATCAAACATATGCATGAACATATCATAAAGGCCTAATCCAAAATAATTTAAAGTGAAGGTGATCTAAAACACAAAATCTACAGTTCGCCATTGATATAACACTCATAATCATCAAAAAGTGATTGAAAATGATCACCAAGCCTGCATCGAAAGACTCAAACTCATGTATAGAGAGTCCCAAGAGCAGGCACTCCGTAAGAATGAGGAACTTTAAGCACAAATCATCAACCTAACTAAATTGTTGTCCAATGCGATGAAGGAAAAATGGCAGACGAGTGCAGTAAGATAGGGAAAGAATTGATCCACCCTAAAAGCAATTTGAATGGTGGTACTGAAGCCACCAATGCTCAAGAAAGGGCACTACATGGGCAACACCCTCTGGCAATGAACATCCCATCAGCTTAGCCAATTATTCATATCAATAGCGTCCTACTTAATTCAAGGATTTCAAGGCACGGGCTCTTCACTGTCAAGGCCTACAGTCCTGGACCTCAATGAACAAATGGAGCAAGAGAAAACAATAAGGCCCTCAAAAAATGGTAAGGACATGGACAAGTATCACTCGTTAGAGAAGCATCTTCGAGCTGTGGAAAGAAGTAACATATTTGGAATTGTCGACGTAAAGTCATTAGGCTAGTTTTGAACCTTGTCATCCCACCCAAGTTTAAAGTGCCTGATTTTGGAAAATACAATAGGACTATTGATCCTACTGCCCATCTCACACGTACTATCATAAAATGGCAGGACATGAAGAGAATAAGAAGCTATTGATCCATTGCTTCTAGTATAGTCTGACTAGGGTAACCATTAGATAGTACATAGGACTTGATCCTGCAAGAATTCAATAATGGGCAGACTTGGTGTGCACATTCCATGACCAATATAAGCATATGTCTGATTAGGTCTCAGATCATCTTTCTCTCATGAACATGGAGAAAAAATCTTCTGAGGGTGTTGGACAGTATGCTCAGAGATGGAAGGAGGAGGCAGCTCAAGTTCACCATTCTCTAACTGAAAAAGAAATGACAGTTATGTTTGTTGGCACCCTACGAGCTCCTTACTACTAAAGGCTAGTAGGAAGCTCCATGAAAAATTTTACTGATATGGTCATATTAGGTGAAATGATTGAGAATACCATCAAGAGCAGTAGGATATCTGTCGAGAAATCATCTGGATCAGTAAAAAAGACAACAAATAAAGGTAAGGAAAAGGAAGTGAATGTTGTAGGTAGGAATTGTGATCAAAGTTTGCATTGTACTTCCCAAGCATTTTGAATATGGGTCTTACCCCTTAATCATCAGCACTACAACTAGTCCACGCTATCGATTTTGCACATGCAATGAGCTTTACACCAAATCTCATGCAAAGTGTAGCCCATAATGCACGCCCCGCAATATGCATAATGCAAGAGCTTCGAATAACCAACAAGCACCCTGAGAAAGGGAACACTTTGAACCATTCCTTTACTTATATAAAGAGATTTACTCTCGCTTATTGGCAAGCAAACTAATGGCCCCAGTATTCATAAACCCAAGATCACCACCGTACCCCAAATGGTATGATGAGAATGCTTATTGTGAATACTAGGTAGAAGGGCAAGGCCACTCCATTAAGAACTGCACTTTATTCAAAAGAAATATGCATGGTTTACTAGAAAAAAGAGTGATCAAGATTAAGTAAGGTCCTGGCCCCAATGTGGGGGCCAACCTACTCCTTAATCACATCGAACCAAAAGTGAATACGATAATCTATGGAAAAGGTTTTCGAATTAAAAAAAGCATGGGAAAAGTCAAAACCTCAATGAACAAGGTTTGGCAGGTTTTCTTGAAAACTAGAATAATAACAAATAACAAAAGTCAAAAAGGAAATGTCATTGATACATCTTGTTGCTACTATGACAAGAACATAACTTGCAACATTGTCTATCATTCTTAAAGATGGTCGAAGAGATGATGGATCCGTCCTAAATCAAATTCTATGAGAAGTGGGATGGACTTGATGATCCATCTATCAATGCCACTGATGAGGAGAGACCTATCGATGGTCAGATCTCTAGTTGTCTGTCTCTTATGGGCATGAGAAAAAGAGCTAATGAAAGTTTTAGATAGTACACTGCAAGATGGATGGAGGAGGCTACCAGATTCATCCCTTACTAACAGAAAAAAGAGATGATTGTTAGATTCATCAGCACATTGCAAGCCCCTTATTACGAAAAGGTAGCGATAAGCTTCCCAAAAAACTTCACGGATGTGGTTATACTCTTTGGGAGGATCGATGAGGCCATGAAAAATGAATTGAGTAGAAAAAGTATTTGCAAAGACAAAGGGAAAAGAAAGGTAAAGGCCAGTAAGCAATCAAAATCTAGCGCCAAAGCCAGTTCATCTCAAACCCGCATAGAGTTAAACTTGAAGAAAATAATCATTGAAGAAAACTGTGAGATTATAGGAAACATAGGTTCGGATGTCAATGAATTTGGTTTGGCAAATCTTGGTGCAAGCTAAGCTACTTAATGCAACCAAAAAAACAGAATAAAAGATTGATAACTTTTGTGATTTCCATACTATTTACGGCCATACTATTCAAACATGCAAAGAGTTTTGCACAATGGTTCAAAGGGTAATGAAAGAGGGTAGCATCGAATTCTATGATGAAAAACAAACCCTACATACTGAGTTTGCAAATGCAACATCATCCATCAGCGCATTAGAAGAGGAAGATGGCAATCTCCCTTACGAGATTGAAAGGCCTGATTTTGTACAATAATCGACCGAGAGTTAATGTTGACCCTATTAAGCCTCCGCCGAAGATGATCATTCAATTTCCATCTCTCTTCCTATATAAAGATGATAAGGCAGTTCCTTGGAACTATAAAAGCAAAACCTTAATCATTAGAGAATCCAGCCAACAAGCAGCAAGTGTTGACCTTTCAGGGGTAAGTTACCTAACTCAGAGTGGCCGGTGTTATGCCCCAACAGCATCAAAAAATAACACTCAACAAGAAAATGCCAATCTTATTTCTCAAGCATCAAAGTCTGCAACCAAAAACTCAAAATCGATAGCTATTAAGGATCTAGTAAGCAAGAAAGAAGCTACAAAATTCCTCAAATTCATCAAGCACAGTGAATACAGCATCGTTGATCAGTTGAACAGGCAACTTGCCAAGATATCTGTGTTGTCACTGCTGTTGAATTCAGAAGCTCACAGGAATGCCTTCTTTAAGGTTCTGAATGAGGCCTATGTTCCTCCTGACATCTTTATAGATTAGTTAGATCACCTAGTGAACAACATCACTACCGTAATTACATATATTTTAGCGATGATGAAATCCTATATAGAGGAAGAGGAAATTACAAGGCTCTTTATATCACTAAATATTATAAAGGCACCACATTGCCCAAGGTGCTCATAGATAATGAGTCGACTTTAAATGTAATGCCCATGTCATGCTTGAACAAGCTCTCTGTTGACACATCTCATATCTAAAATAGTCATACAATTGCGTAAGCATTTGATGAAACTTGCCAGAACATTATCGAAAACATCACCAATCCACTCTAAATCGGCCCACGTACTTACGAAGTTGACTTCCATGTGATAGACATTGCCCTATTATATAACTGCTTGATGGAAAGGCTGTGGATTTATTCTGCTGGGGCACTACCATCATCTTTATACCAAAAGTTAAAATTCATCATCGAGAATAAAGTTGTTAGTATAAGAGGGGAAGAAGATACCATTGCTACTACTTCAACTGATGCCCTATATCTCAAACCTGATGAAGATATCCCATAATCCTCTTTCCAATCCTTTGAGTTTGTCAACGCTACTTATATCCAAGAAGGGTTGCCAATAGTTTAGCCCCACCTCTTAGAGAGTACTCATATGGGTTTGAAGTTGATTGTCAACAAAGGTGCCCAGGCTAGAAAGGGACTTAAAAAACATCTTCAAGGAATTGTTAAAGCCTTAAAAGTGGTCAACTAGATCAACAAAAGAGGGTTGAGATTCAAGCCTAGTGCACATAAAAAAAGAAAGCAAAGCTTAGAAGAACCGCGAAAGAAGAATGGCCCATTTGTCAAGACGAGACACGAAGGATGAAATGATGTTCCCACCACTTCGAGAAATTTTTCATCTAAGGGTACATATAAATATTGGCTTCGCCAATGTTGTGAGTATATTGAACAAGGCATTCGAAGATATCTCCATCAATGCAATTAATGAGCCAGAGATGTCAACCATAAGTCTGGAGACTAGTCTATGACCTTTAGGGTTTGTTCTAAGTGTTTGGACTGAGACTGAGATTCCTGTACTATTTAAGTCTATTCAAAGTAATGTTATAAACTAAACCTGAATGCTGCAATGTAGGATCCTTTGTATTGGCAGCTTTTATTAAGTATTATCAATAAAAATGACTGAACATTTTGCATTCATTTTTTATGTTCATAGTTTTTATCAACCTCAGAATTTTCTTCACATTTTTTTCCACCTATATTGTTCTTTTTCATATTTTCAAGTGCTTCAATGAAGATAAAATGAATGTTAATACTAAAGCTTTAGAAATTGATTTCAAGTAACTGATCTATGTTGGTAAGGTCGAATCTGAAGAAGATTCTAAAAAGAACCCTGTACCCCTAGACCTACTGAGACTAGTTGAGTAGGAAGAAAAATAAATATTACCCCATGAAGAACCCATTAAAACCATAAACCTTATAATAGAGGAAGATCGAAAAGAGGTTAAATCAAAACCTCTATAAAGCCATCAACTCGAGGTGAACTAGTAAGTCTCCTTCAGGAATATCGAGACGTGTTTGCCCGGTCTTATCAAGACATGCCTGGATTAGATACCAATATTGTAGTTCATAAACTTTCTTTCAAACTTGAATGCAAACCAATCCAGCAAAAGTTAAGAAGGATAAAACCAGAAATGCTTCTTAAGATCAAAGAAGAATCAAAAAACAATTTGAAGCGGGATTTCTCAAAGTAGCCAAATATCCTGAATGGGTAGCCAACATAGTCCCATCTCTTAAGAAGGATGGTAAAGTACGAATGTATATGGACTACAGGGACCTAAACCGAGCCATCCCAAGGATAATTTTGCTATACCTCACATTGATACCTTAGTAGACAAACACTGCCAAAAATGCATAATTTTCTTTTATGGATATGTTATCGAGCTATAATCAAATCAAAATGGCAGCTGAAGGCATGGAAAAGACCACCTTTATAACCATGTAGGGAACTTCCTGCTATAAAGTGATGCTCTTCGGGCTAAAAAACACCAGGGTAACTTACTAAAGGGCGATGGTAACATTGTTCCATAATCTCATGCATAAAGAAATAGAGGTTTATGTGGATGATATGATCGCCAAGTCAACAAAAAAGAGTGAGCATGTTGCCAACCTGCAAAAACTCTTCAAAAGGTTTCACAAATACTAGCTCAAGCTAAATCCTACCAAATGCACATTTGGCATCACCTCCGGTAAATTATTGGGGTTCATTGTGAGCGAGAAAGGAATAGAGGTGGATCTTAACAAGGTTAAGGCAATTCAAAACCTACCATCACCTTGAACTCAAAAGAAAGTAAAAAGCTTCTTAGAAAGACTGAACAACATAGCCCGATTCATATCTGAGTTAATCGACAAATATAATCTGATCTTTAGGTTGCTAAAAAAATAAAATCCTAGAGAATGGGATCAAGAATGCCAAGAAGCTTTTGATAAGGTCAAACATTACCTTTTGAACCCTTCAGTACTTGTGCCACCAGTGCTCGGATGACCACTAATCCTGTATCTGTCAATCCTAGACAAGTCGATGGGTTGTGTATTAGGACAACAAGATGAATCAGGAAAAAGGGAACAAGCTGTCTATTACTTGAGTAAGAAGTTTATAGAATATGAAAATAATTATTCATTCATAAATAAGCTATGTTATGCTTTAGGTTGGACAGCCTGAAGGTTAAGGCAATACATGCTATACCACACTACATGGGTAATCATCAAGCTTGATCCTATCAAGTATTTGTGCGAAGCCCCGCCTTGTCCGAGAGATTAGCCAGATGACAAGTTATGATTTCTAAGTACGACATCATGTATGTGAACCAGAAAGCCATTAAAGGTAGTGCAATAGCAGACATTTTGGCAAGTCGAGCCACAAATGACTATCAACCTTTAAACTTTGAGTTTCTTAATGAAGACTTAATGTGCATATTTAAAGTGGAGAACACAATTAAGTATGGGTCATCGTGAAGAATGTATTTCTATGGAGCTTCAAATGCACTAGGGCATTAAATTGGGACAATTCTCATCTCAACTGAGGGAAACCATTACCCTTTCACAGCCAAATTGAACTTTGATTGCACTAACAACATAGCTGAATATGAGGCCTGCACCATGGGACTTTAGGCAGCCATTGAAAGGGGTATTTGAACACTACAAGTGTTTAAAGATTCAGCCCTCATCATTTATTAACTGAAGGGAGAATGGTAAACACGTGATGCTAAATTGATCCACTATGGGAATCTGATATGGGAGCTCAAGAAAGAGTTTGATGATATTAGCTTTCAACATCTACATTGAGAACAAAACCAAATTGCTGATGCTTTGGCCACTTTATCTTCCATGTTTAAAGTCAATTGAAAATCGGATATTGCTCCATCCAAATGAGTATCTACTTAACCCTGACACATTATTGAAGAAGAAAAAGAAGGTTTGCCATGGTATTATAATATCCTTCAGTACATCAAGGATTAACAGTACCTAGAAGGCACCACTAAAACTAAGAAGAGAACCATTATATGATTAGCTGCGAACTTCATTTTGAATGGTAAGATTTTGTAAAGAAATACTAGGATCAGGTGTTACTCTGATGCGTGGATGCATTTGAAGCTAAAAGAATACTTGAAGGAGTTCACGAAGGAATTTATGGTATGCATTCTAATGGACACTGAATGGTAAGACAAGTCATGCAATTGGGTTATTATTGGTTGACTCTCAAAAAGGATTGCATTGACTATGCTCAAAAGTGTCACAAATGCCAAATCTACGCTGGTAAGATCCATATCCCACCAATAATCCTACATGTTATGATAGCTCCATGGCCCTTCTCTATGTGAGCCATGGACATGATTAGATCGATTACCCTCAAGGCTTCTAATGGGCATCACTTTATTTTGGTCGTGATTGATTATTTCACCAAATGGGTAGAGGTAGCTTCTTATGCTAACGTCACCAAATCTATTGTGTGTAAATTTGTGAAACGGGACATCATCTATAGATATGGTCTTCCTGAACAAACCATTATTGATAATGCATGTAACCTAAAAAATAAGATGATGCAAGCAGTCTGCTCTCAGTCCAAGATTCAGCATTAAAACTCCATCCTATATTGCCCGAAGATGAATTGAGCTGTTAAAGCAGTCAACAAGAATATCTAGAAGATAGTTGAAAAGATGACTAAGATGTACAAAGATTGGCATGGAAAGTTGCCTTTTGTTTTACATTCTTATCGCACAACTTTATGAACTTCTACGGGGGCTACCTCATTTTCCTTAGTCAACGGCATGGAGGTTATCCTACCTATCGAGGTTGAAATCCCTTCCCTCAGAATTTTAATGGAATTGCAACTTGAAGAGGCTGAATGGGTTAAAGATCGATATGAGCAGCTCAATCTAATCGAAGAGAAAAGAATCAAAGCCATCTATCATGGGCAAATGTATCAAAAGCACATGATGAGAACCCATGACAAAAAGGTCCATCCTCATTAGCTCCAAGAAGGTGACGTGGTGCTCAAACAAATTCTCCTAATCCATAAAGATACTTGTGGAATAGACCTCAAATTGGTAAAGATCGTATGTGGTGAAACGTGTATTCTCTAAAAGAGCTCTAATCTTAACCGAGACTGCCCAACCCCATGAACTCTAATTCTGTTAAGACATACTATGCTTGAAAGGACTTTAGGATGAAAACCTAAAAGGGTAGCCTATTAGTGCCTCGTCTACCACCCACTAAAAATCCAAAAAATATCAATCCAAAAAGAGAAAAAAAAGAAAAAACACAAAACAAAGCAATAAAAACAAAAAGAGAGGAAAAAAGAGAAAACTAGCTTAAGTTGAAAACCCGAGAGGGTGACTTAAGTGATCAGACCTCTTCATTCAAACCAAGCCAAGCCCAAACCATCATTAGCCCAAAACTAATCTTCCCTATATTCAAGACCCTAAGTCATAACCTAACCTATCCATTTTGTGTTGACCAACCCTACCAAAACCTCATCCATACATGCACTCAAAAAATGGGAACTGCCTAACTTTAAGGCCCTACTCCACCATGGGGCAATCGAAGGAATCTTCTTATGAGTAGGCCAACACCAAAAGGATTAATTGCTCGAGAAAAATCTCTGAAGGTAGTTAGTGAAGAATTCATGTTATCAACATCAAAGCCAATTGATCGAGAAGACTATTCTTATCTTTTTTGTACTTCAAAATTTTTCATAATCTCATAGTTTGTCACAACTTGTACCCTTTTTCTTTGAATGAAAATATACCTATTTGATTTCTTACAAAATCTTTTTGTTACCCTGCATTTTGTGTTGCATCATGTTTATTCTTTAATTGATAATGCTTAATAAATGGACAAAACTAGTAACATGATTTACTAGCATTACTTCGAAAAGATAGAATTTTTTAGAAACTTTGTTTCGTGTTTAAAAACTAAGAATGAACTCTTGGGACCACAACTGGTCTTGCACTAGGACCCCATATTTGGATAATATGTTCAAAACCTCCCCCTAGTAAATGGTCATAAACCTCCTGTACCTTTAAAGAGGGGACAACCTTAACACTTACAACCTCTGAAAATCTAAAGTAAGATTGACAAACCTTGGGCAAAAGGCCATCTCACCAAAGTTGAAGAAAGTTAGGCCTTTAAAGTCA
This sequence comes from Adansonia madagascariensis, assembly GCA_038381835.1. Lineage (NCBI taxonomy): Eukaryota > Viridiplantae > Streptophyta > Magnoliopsida > Malvales > Malvaceae > Adansonia > Adansonia madagascariensis. The sequence continues at coordinate 6,860,625 of JBBYHL010000009.1, read as the reverse complement.
TCATCCTTGCATCAATTAGGCAGGTATTTGCATCTCCATGCATTATTCAGCATTTAACATCTTACAAATATCAGCTCTCGCATACAGAAGTCAAATTTATAGCAAACCTAAAGTACCATTTTTTGATTTTAAAAAACCTCAAAAGGCTTTAAGTAAGTACCTTTGACCTATTTGTTCATTAAAAATCACCCAAGAAAGGTATCTAAACTTATTTCCTTCTAGTCTACAAAGAGTGGGACGCTTATCAAAGCCCACACAAGCTAGTGGCAACTACCTACCTCATCCTCAAATAACAGGATGCTTTCTTACCCTAAAGCCTACACATGCTTATGGCAATTACCTACCTCAGTCCTCAAAGAATAGGATGTTTTCTTACCTTAAAGCCTATACAAGCCGGTGGTACCTATTCACCTCAGTTCATAAAAAAGGACGCTTATCAAAGCTCACACAAGCTAGTGGCAACTACCTACCTCATTTCTCAAAGAGTAGGACGATTCCCTACCCCAAAGCCTACACAATGGCAACTACCTACCTCAGTCCTTAAAGAATAGGACGTTTTCTTACCTTAAAGCCCACATAAGCTGGTGGCACCTATTCAGCTTAGTTCACAAAGAGCTGGATGTCTTTCTTCACTTACCTTAAAGCCCACACAAGCTATGGCACTTATCTACCTTAGTCTAAGAAAAGCTGAACGTCTTTCTTTACCTATTTCAAAGTCCACACAAGCTGATGGCACCTGTTTAAAAAAAACTAAAAAACAACCTAGTAGAGAGGTCAAACCCTACATAACTCATTAAAATCCTCTTTTCTGTATGTTGTTTAACCCATTTTGACATGATACCAAATAACTCTCCCCTTCTCAACAGGCACACAAACCCATCACCACATCTGAACAAAATGGTGTCTATTTATCTTTACCCTATTCCTAATACTTAGCAACAGCTAAAGAAAGGCAGTTGTAAACACCTCATTTTATCCAAACCAGTTTTGGCATCATAAGACTTAGGAGAAAGATGATAAATCAAAATATAAAAATAAAAACTAGGGGATGACTATAAGGTTTCGTGTCGCCAGGCACTATTAGGCAACACAGCGCTAGGCAAAAAATTTTTTTAAAAGGTCTGAAATGCCTATGGGTCACTTTAGAGAAAAATGTAAGATGAGCCATCAAAGGCCATTTTTCATGGAGTCATAGGAGTCACTTAAATGAGTACCTGAACCAATTTTTTACTGTTTGTGTCCAAGTTAAGGAAATCAAGAAGTCGCAGGTACATGCAAGTTTTATTGGTGCACAAGTATTGTTACGAGGATTTATGGCCCCAAAATTTTGAATTTTCATATGTAGTATCGATATAAAAGGGTTTGGTATCAATACTTGAGATGTGGTATTGATACCTAACATGTCTGTATGATACAAACCTTGGCAGTAGCTAAAGTTATGATTCTTGGCAATAGCTAAAGTTATGATTCTTGGCAAAATGTATCGATACACAAGCATAAGTATTGATACAAGTCCATGAAGTATCGATACATGCCTCTAAGTCTCGAGACTGGAAATAATTTTTGCTCTTATTATCGATACACAGTTCATTGTATTGATACTCATGGGTAAAATTGCCTTGTGTGTCGATACACAATGTTCTGTATCGATACAGAAAGACATATTTGCCTAGTTCAAGCCATTTTTCAGCTACTGCACCAATGATTCGAAATATGATTCAAACATGTTTCTTGCACCAAAAATCATCAAAATTCATACCAAGCTTCGTCTTTGGGCTTGTGATTAGATTTAAATAAAATCTTGAGGTCCAAATAGCCAATGACAAAGGACATTTCATGACATTAAGCAATTTGTCAAAGGCTAAGGTTGAACTTACCCAATGCTCAGCTAAATAGAGTAGTCTAGATCCACTATTTTTGCTTAACAAACCAATGGGTTTGCAAGGCAGATGAGCACTGTACTTGACCTCTACATAAGGTACATACACCAAAACCCCAAAATACCCCTATTTTTTTTATCTTTTGTCTCTATACTCACATGTCTATAAAAGCCAACCTTGGACTCAGCTAAAAAAAGAGGAGGAGATTGCTGGTAGAAAAAAACTCCCACTTATTCCATCATTCTTTTTGTTTTCTAACCCCACTAAAAAAACTAAAAGGAAAAACTCTTTTCTATTTTCAAATCCCTTCAAAACCATCACCAAAAGTCCTTCCAAAAACCTTTATTTCACTTATAGTCCCTCTCAAAACTCTTTTTTATCCATACCTAACTAAAAAGCCCCTTCTTTTCATCACTCTTTTACTGTTCAATCCAAAAAGGTGAAGTTCAAAATTGTTGTTCAAAGAAAAGGCTAAAGCTTGAAATTTTTAGTATATTTCCTCTGCTTGACTCCTCATATTCTTTGATTTTTCAATGTTTTCATCATCCTAGTGACCTTTCTATGTTACAATGACCCTTTTAAAGTTCTCATGCATTGTTGCTGCCTTGTTTGTTGTAGTATCAAAGTGTTGATGATCTCTTATTGCCTTCACGTTGCATGGTAAGCCAAATATCTTGTCTTTTATTTTAAAATCAAAATAGCCCCATTTCTATGCATTTTTTTTATCATATTTCATCTATTTTCATATGCTTAACACATGATTATATATCCATCTTAATATGTCTTATGTGTATTCATGCATTTTCTTCTGTTTTAAAGAGTCTTATAACATAAAAATGATGTCTTAACAACTTTAGCCTGTACTTTTTTGTTTAAAAGAGTTCAGACACCTTATTTGCCATATTCTCAAATTTTATCACCTATTTCCATGTTAACATGTCACTTGTGTGTGTTTGCGTGTTTATTCCTTGTTCATCTCAGTGCACGTTACGTTTTGCTTATGTCGTTCCTGTCAAGATGCATGCTTGTTTGTTAAAAATCTAATTTTCTAAAAGAAACCCCCAAATTAAGTTCATGCTACCTCTAATAGATGAAGAATAGCGTAGGCTTACTGCTTTCATAAAATTGGTTTTCCAATCTTGGGGGTAAATAAACATTTCAGCTTTAGATTCATGGTGGAATAAGTTCATTTTTCAAAGAAAAAATGAAATCCGTTTTAGTATTAATCCTTAATCTTGAGCGTCATGTTCTTTTTGGTGACATTGTCAACGGGTTGTTCTATCATCCCAAACTACTCCTAGATTGTTGGAATGAACTTGTAAAGCCCATGCTATTTTTTATAGCAGACGTTCGGATGTCCTAGACCTGAGTCTACCTTCGAAAATACTGAAATATCGAATAATCCCTCTATTTTTGCTCTAGCAGCACAGTAGTCTAAATTTAAAAAAATTATTTTTGAACCATAAAATATTTCTTTTGATTTTTCTTTTTTTTTTATTAAAGGGCATCGAATTACCTTTTTAACAGTGCCTTATATGCCCTCAGATCATCTCAAACGAGGGAGTTATGATTTTTAAAACCTTTGCTGTCCGAAACCCCTAGAACTAGCATGCAACATTCTATTTGGGCCGCTTTGGCCCATCAGCTAATTTTTAAGAAATTTTCAAATATTTTTCTTAAAAAGTTCACAAAATCCCTTTTCCTAAAAGGTATTGTTCATGATCTAACAATTCTAGAAAAGCTTGCAATGATTTTCTAAAATCCATCATGCCTTTTTCCTCATACATGTTGTGAGTGTCGAGACCAACTTAACTCCAAAAATTAATTTTGCTTAGAAAGTGATGTTCTAGAATTTTCAAAATATTTTTATATTAAACCTTGTTGAGTTACCTTTCCAACGGTATCTTATTTACCCTCTGAAGCTTTTAGATATACCCAAAAAAATTACGGGAATAAAAGGGACATAATGCTATCCCCTATTTTCAATCTAATTATCAAATCTCCCTTTATTGAGATGTTCGGATGCTCAAAATGCACCTGTTTAGTCTCCCTCACAAAATCAACCCTTGTTGACTTAGATCAAGATTAAAATACAGAAAATAGGATTTTATATTAAAATTTTCGCTAGTGGAGATACTCCAACTCCACTACTCAAAGATACTTCAATCCCCTTTTTTAATTAAAGTTTAAATTCCTTCATTCCTAAATGTTTTCCTAACTTCAGGGATACTCTAACCCCACTGCTTCGAAGGGATATTCCAACCCAGTTTTTTAAAAAAAATACAAATTTTTTTCTTTATTCCTAAATATTTTTATAGCTCTATTTTAAATAGTACTCCAACGCCACCTCTCCAAGGGGATACTCCAACGTCGCTTTTACCTCAAAAATTTAAAATTTTCTCTCTTTTAGATGCCTCAAAATTGTTTTGATAAAAATTATCTTTCCTCTTCAAATTACCACCGAACCTAGACTGGTCTATAAAATTATCATCTTGGTTATTTTCAATAATCAAAGGCAATTATGAGATACATTTTGACTGTCCCTCCTTTTACGTTCTTTTATTTGCGATTGCTTGTTTATGATATTATTATATTCCTCATTTTTTTTGCCTTACTAACTTGTTTCCTTTTGTAGTAATTATTGTGCATCCATATTTTAAATTTGTTTTACAATAAAATTTACAAGGCGATGTTTTGTGTTGGTATCTCTTTAGTGCCTAATACAAAACATCCAAATTTCTTTAAAATCTAATCCGGACATCATTTTCATAAAAATCCCTATGTTTCTCACATCTTTGAGACGCATAAATGATCTAATTTTCTTTAAAAAAAAAACTTGGATTTCCATTTTCCAAAACTTCATGCATTAAAGAGAATTATATCTAAATAGAGACCAAATGGAACCAATTTAACCAAGACCAAAGTGAGATATAGTTAGTAGGTATCGATTTTGGGCGACGTGGAGATGCTAGTCATTCCCTGCAAGGTACCAACTCTCGAGCCCAACCAATGAATCTCTAGACTTCGTAGACCTTAAAATTAGTATTTCGAGTTTCGTAACTCTTGATATTGTTTTCAATATGCGTCCGATCTTGCCTAGCCTAAAATGATCGGTGGTGACTCCAAGTTTATGGCCACTTCATGGTGGCCATTCGAGACCAGTTGGATGAGCGACTCATTCGACGGTCCCTACCCCCTTCATATTATCACGCCTAATCCAAGTCCTAATCAAGGGATAACTCAAAGGCTTAACCACAACTAACCATTATTTTATTTTTAAGTCGAGCACGCTATGCCCCTCGGATTGTCCAAAGTTTTAAAGGCGAGGCACGTGACGACAGTATTTAAAATCTAGTATGCATTTTAAATCGATCCACAAGTTAACGTATATATCAATCACTTTAAATGCATCATTTAAAAAATAAAATAAATTTATTTTTTAAAACCTTTTCCCTAAGCATGTCAGGTGTGAATTTTAAATAATGTGTGATCAATACTTTTAATTAAATGATTTAAAATTAAAATAAAAGAAATAAATAATTTTTTCAAGTGGGTAGATCATGTAGGACTAGTTCTTTTCAATATATCATTTAAAAATTAAATAAAATTAATAAATTAATAAATTAATAAAATAATTTTATTTTAGTGGAGAGTAGATCCTATCGACTTGTGAGTCAACTTGCATATCAACTCCTTTCATTATCCACCTATAGTATATTAGCAAATTTGCCATTAACTTTAAAATAACTTTTTAAACTTTTTTCATACTTATCAAGTACATATACTAAATTAGCCCATGGGCCATGTATCAAAAAACTCTTTTAAATACATTATTTAAGAATAAAATAAAATAAAATAAATTTCCTTTTAATTTTTTTCGAATGTGTCAAGTACATGTTCTCAATCGACTGATGGATTATCATGCTGATTAACTCCATTATATACATCATTTAAAAATAAAATAAAAACTTAAATTTAAAAAATAAAATTAATTAATAAAATAAATTTCTTTTTTATTTTTTGAGTGAGTCGAATACAGATTCTAAATCGACCCATGAGTTACTATGCAGATCAACCCTTTAAATACATCATTTAAAATAAAAAACTTAGAAATAATTGATCAAATTAGTTTTTTATTTTTTCTCAAGTAAATCGAGTACAAATATTAAATATCCATGAGTTGCTATGTTGGTCACTTCTTTTAGAAGAATAAAAAAATTAAAATAAAATCTAAATAAAAAAACAAAATAAAGCTTGCCATATGGCAAGCAGAGAACCTCGCTACAAGATAGGTAAACCCCAATAGAGTTTTTTTTTTTTTTTTATTATAGTGTATAGATAAATCTATAGAATAATCAACTGCTTGACTAAATTTGATATTAATAGAGGATTAACAAAAAAACTCAAAATTACAAATAGAAGAATTATACCATATGGCAGCTCACATCAACGTGCCTAGATTAGCTACTTACTATAAGCTTATATAAAAGTAAGTCAGCCATAGGACACAAAACACCAAGTTACGCAAAAAAATATATAAAGTGATGTATTCACTAGATTACTACAACATATTTACTATTTTATTGTTTTGCCTCTTTTTTTAAAAGGTTTGCTAACGTAAGTATCGGAGTTTGCCTTCAAGTACAAACTCAAGTGCCTTCTAATTTTTCTTATCTTGTAGATCTTTCATTGGAGAACCAGTCAATTACCCTTGATCCATCAACCTCCATTGTTGCACAAACAAAAGATATTATATTAATAGAGTTATATAAGTACTTTATTTTTTAAATAAAAAATCAATACCTACTTTTTCTATATTTAAAAACCATAAAAATTTTCACTTACTATTTTTATATTATTTTCTCTCACCCATTATTATTCAAATAACTTTTTATCTTAAAAAAAACTAACCATTTTTTTCTTAATGTCACAAAAAAATTATATTTTTTTGAATATAATTGTTTTTGTTAAAATATCAATTTTAAGTTTTTATCATCCACATCGTAAGTGTGACAAATTATAGTAAAATAATACTTTTTAATTACAAAATAGAAATATATTCAAAAATAATTTTTTTTAGATCTTAAAACTCGAGGAGTTGAATCAATCCAAAATATTGGAATTTGGTCGGAGTCCATTCAATCTTCACTTATGTTGAACTCCAATTTGAATTAAAAAAAAATTAAAATATTGCAAATAAATTGAACTTTTCTTCAAAACCAAGTTGTATAAAATCTTTATTAAAGCTCCAATTTTTTTTTACACAATTTACAAAAGGCTATTAAGTTTAAGGTCCGTTTGTTTCATGAAAAAGGTTTTTGAAAAATATTTTTAGCATCTTTTGTTTGTTTTGTCAGAAGTAGCTTGATAAAAAAAATGATTTATTGGTTAATATAAAAAATAAAACTTCTTTTTTCAAAATTGTTTTCCCCTTTTCTAGAGGAAAAAACAATTTTTAGAAAACAGCTCCTTACGAGTATTATGATTTTTTAGATTGAAATTTTACTTTACTGGAGTTAAATATTATTATTGTTATCAAAGAAAAATATTTAATTTCTAATTTTAAAAAGATTAAAATATTAATATAAAATTATTTTATTATTATAATTTTTATATTTATATTTTGAATATTATTAAACATACATATTTATATTTTAATAATATATAATAAAATATTATTTATTTTGATAATAATTAAAATATAATTTATTATTTTAATAAAAACAGTGTTTATTATTACAATAAGATTACTATTTAAAAACTGTAAAAAAAATTAATAATGTTTATATTAATTTAATAATATATTTTAGCAATAATTATAATATTTTAAATATTTATATAAATATGTTAATAGTAAATAGTATTATTTTAAGTATTTAATATAATATTTTAGTATTAAATATTATTATTAAAATATTACTATTTGATATTTTAATATTTAATAATAAATAGTTTTTAATATTTTAATAATTAATATTTATGTCAATATTACTATTTGAAAATGTCAAATGATATTTAATAATAATTATATTAATATAAATAATATTTTCATAATAATTATAATATTTTAAATATAAATATAATTAATATTTTAATAATAAATATTATTACTTTAAGTATTCAATATCAATATAATATTCTAGTATTAAATATTATTATTAAAATATTACTATTATAAATATTCATATTAAAATATTAACATTTTAATAATAAATAATCTGATATTTATTTTAGTGTCGGTATTTGAAAAAAATAAATTTTTCAGAAAATAATCAAACATTAAGAAACATTTTAACGCTGGGTCATCAAACATCAAAAAATCTCTACTTTTTCATAGAATGTTAACATTTTTTATAAATCATTTTCTAAAAATCAATTTCAGTAAAACAAAGGAGTATTAAAAAAAACTCTTTTATTGCAAATAAAATTTAACTTGATATTAGATTTTTAATTATAATAATTAAAAAATAACCTCATAAATATATATATTATTGTTCAATATAGTACTAATAAAAGTATAAAGATTTTATAAATAAAATTAATTCCAATTCAGTTTTTATTTTTATTTTTTAAATATATTTAAAAAAATGCATGGTTTACTAGTCGTATAAGTTTTACTCTCCACTTGCAATTAAAATATACTAGTATTATGCCCCTGCTTGACCGGGGGTTATTTTTATTTTATAAATTTTAAATATTATTAATCAAAATTAAATTATAAATTAAATTTTATTAAATAATAAATATATATTTAAAATTAGATATAAATTTTAATTGATACGAAGTTTTTGAACAAAGTTATTACTCTAAACACATTATTTAAAAAAAATAATTGATGATACTTTTTAATTTTTTTATATTTTTAATTAATTTTATTAAATAATATGTATTTATTTAAATTTGATATGGATTTTAAACCTATCCATAAGTCAAAGTGTTAATCAATTAATTTAAATACATCCTTTAAAAATAAAATTAATATAAATATTTTTAAACTTTTTTCACCGGTCGGCTTGAGTATCAATCCTAAACTGACCTTATGTTAAAATGTAGATTAATTCCTTTAAATAAACTTCTAAAATTAAAATTAAAATAAATAAAATTTTATTTTATTTTTTTAATAGATTTGGTATGGATTTTAAATTGATCCGTGAGTCAATTTACATACTAATCCTTTAAACACATTATTTAAAAATAAAATAAAAATAATTAATAAGATAAAAATTTTTAATTTTTTTACCAAACAGGTTAGGTACGGATATTAAATCAAACCGTAAGTCAACCTATAGATCAACCATTTAAATACATCATCTAAAAACTAAATAAAAAATATTAATTAATACAATAATTTTATTATGTGCTTCTCATGTATATGTCATAAATATACGTATAGGTATGTACAGAACAACTTCTTTGAGTACCTTATTTAAAAATCAAATAACAAAACTTAAATATAAAAAATTGAAAATAATTAATGAAACATTTTTTTATTTTTTTAAGCAGATTGAGTATCAATTCTAAACCAACCAGTGAATTACAGTGAAGATCAATCACCTAATAAAAATAAATATTAAATATAAAAAAGTAAAAATAATTAATAAACTAATTCTAAATTGACAGTCGAGAGGATCAATAGATTAAGCATTTTAAATATATAATCAAAAAATTTAAAAATAATTAATAACATAAAATTTTTATCAAGTGGGTCAAATATAAATATCAAATATGATATGTAAGTTTCCATATAGACTAACCCCTTTAAAATATATAAGATTGAATTTTTTTTACATATGTAGTATAAATGTTAGTTCTAAGTTAAGACATATACAAATATGACACAAAAAATAGTATAAATATAACACGAATATATGAACATATCAAATATATATAAACACCTAACTTATGTGAAAATTTTATATATAAATGTATAATACTTTAAACATATAAAAAATAACATGAATATGACATATATGAAAATAATTAAACAAACGCTATATGAATAAACGAATATATAAAAGTATAAATAAAATAACATGTATTATTAACACATAAAAATTTATAATATTTTAAAAATAAAAAATAATATGAATATGAACACAAAATTTTTTAATGAAGAAAGCAGCAAGCTAAAGCAAATAAAAATAAAGGTAAAAAGGCAACTACAATCTCTGTATTAATAATTCTAATAATTGATATTCCTTCTTTGAAATTATATTTTTAGGTTTTATTCTATTTTAATAATTATCAGTTCACTATCTTTTTTTTTTTTTAATTCTTCCTTTCAAAAATGGACGAAAATAGCCTTAATTGATATTCGTTATTTGAAATTATATTTTCTGATTTCATTCTATATTAATAATTATCAATTGACTATCTTTCTTTAAAATTCTCCCCATCATAAAATACTCCTCCTTCTAAAATTTCACAAAGGAAATTAACTTTATAAAATTTTACAAAATACCTTTAAATTTAAGATTATAATATAAAAAATAAATAGTTAGATAGATAGATATACGTATAAACCCGGTAACCCATCCCTTCTATCTGGGTTGAAAGTTGGCCTGGGACCCGTATCCTTGCTATCTCCAAGCAAAATTACGTTGTCCATTTACTACCATTGGGTGTCATTCAAAGAATACCAGAATCGCCATGGTTTTTAGTTTTTAATTTTCTTCCATTGCCGAAAGTTTGACTGCTCTCTCCCTTCTCTCTGCTAACGAACTTCAAAGTCTCCAACATTTATACAGATTCAAGGTTTGGGTTTCACTTTAATTTCATTTTTGTTTCCTTCAATTTCCGTTACTCAATTGAATTCCTAGGATTATTTCTGCTGTCGTTTCTAATATTTCAAGTTTAGTATGTTTTCAAGATATCTCAACTTATAGGGAGTCTTGAGAACAGTGTTTCATAGTAAGATAAAAGAGGAACAGAGGTTTTGTCACTCTTTTATATTGAATAAAACAATTTAATCAAAGGCTGAAATGTTTTTTATTTTGGTTTTTCAATTCCAAGGAAGAGAAGAGAGAGTCATTGATAAGTGTTTTATAACTATTGGAAGAAGGTCTTCATTGGAGCCTTTCTTTAATTGGTGATTTTTTGTCTTTCAATTTGTTTAACCATAAATCTTAGTTATGGATTCCCATCATTTTGAGTTTAGCAATGGAAATAACTTGGATGTTGGGTTCACTATAATAAGTTGACGTGGTCTTAATTTTGGGATGTTTAGCATAAAAGCTTAGCACTTCGTATGCGTTTCTTAAGACTGGCCGAAATTTCGTGTGGCCACTAAAGTGATCCTAGTGATTGATAACATGTTTTTAGGGACAGAATTCCATGAAACAATGGAACGTTTGGTTTATTGAAATGGAATAGAGTTGTAATGAAATAGCTATTCTGTGGGAATGGAATAGAGCTAGAATGGAATGAAATAGTTATAGTAGTAGTCTAGTTCAGTGTAATAGAACACTATGGGATTTGAATCCCCCAAAGCAAATTCTTATTTCGCCCAAGGTCGAAATAGCCACTTAGTGGACGGGGCACTGAATGGCTATTCTGTGATTTTACGGAATAAGGCTGTAATCGGCTATTCAGCGGAATAGTTATTCTGCGAACTAAACAGCAACGTTATTGTAGCGCGCTGAATGAGCCCGTAATGGAATGCCCATTCCATTGAGCCAAACAGGGTGTAAGGGATTAATGATCACCTTTGAATGCTAATCTTATGCGTTTACCTTTTTCTTTTCCAGATCGAAATGCCATTTGTTATTAGCAACGTGCAACGGACTCAAGTTCCTACCCTGCTTTTTTGTTATGTGTTTGCCTTTTTCTTTTCCAGATCGAAATGCCATTTGTTATTAGCGACTAGCGACCTTCTCATGTTCCTACCCTGCTTTTTGTTTATCATATAATTATGGTGACAACTTTGAATTTCCAGAATGGCTAGATTATCTTTCATGATTTTGCTTCTTTTATCTGACTTGTGTTAGAATACTTCCTTGTAAACATGTAATTGCTTTACTTTTACCTTTGCTTGCTTTTGATTTTATTATGCATCAACTCCAATATTTCATTCCTATTTTGACTGCCCATTAATTCATATTCGAAACTTGCCTCTTGCAGGGACAAGTTTTTGTTAAGTAGGACATCGGTGCTCCATTGATGCATAATATTTGGGCAGAGATTTTGATCTCTCTGCAGTGTTGTCAATTTTGAACAAGAACTAAAGTTTTCATACTTGTCAAAATAAAATTGGAGATTTGCACTTAATTGCAGAAAACATTTGATGTTTTATGCTTTGACATACTGATTTTTTTTAGGTTCTCTATTTGCAGGTTATGGCCTGTCAGGTGGGAAGAATGTATTTGCAGACAGGTTTATCAATGTTGGAGAATGAAGTCCTTGAAAGTTCATGTCTGACCCTCGCACCTTGTAAAATCCAGAGGTGGAGCAGTGAGCCTAGTTTAAGTGGACAAGCTTCAAAGATTGGCTTAAAGTTTTTAGCGATCCCCAAAAAGAGGTATACTTCGAACTTTTTATCAAAATTTGGGGTTGCTCAAGGCCTTATACTGTCAGAAGGGCCATGATCATGAAGGATTCTGGTAATAGTACTAGTTAGCAAGATTTTCCCCGCTGTGATGTTGCTTTACTGTTAACTGTTAGATGATATCTGATTAGTCACTAGTTAATTGAAATTGTGAGATGCCCATCTTAATCACTGATGTGTTTTTGCTCACCTTAAAAACAGTTCTTCAACAAAAAGACATGGTTGGAAGATAGCATTTGCCTTAGACACTGGTGGGGCTTCTGGAAATGGTGGAGAAGATAGTCTCAACAGTGACAGCCCTAATCTTGGTGGTACTCGACTGGGCAGGATAGTGAGTGCAGGCGGTAGACAGCTATTAGAGAAGCTGAACTCAGCAAGAAAGAACTTCCCCATTAAGATATTTCTCCTTCTTTTGGGCTTCTATACTGCAAATGCATTGGCAACTATTCTTGGCCAAACAGGTGATTGGGATGTATTAGTCGCAGGGGTTGTTGTTGCTGCTATTGAGGGGATTGGTATGCTTATGTACAGAAGGCCCCCTTCTTTAAGAACCGGAAGATTGCAGACGTTTGTGGTAATGGTTAACTATTGGAAAGCCGGTGTTTGCTTAGGTCTTTTTGTGGATGCTTTTAAATTAGGTAGTTAACTTGAACTTCCCTATCTTCCTCCTATAGGGTTGGCGCTTCTTTTTCAATGTATTTTCCATCTTTCATAATAGCCCTGGTTCCTATGGATAGATTTTCAAATAGGTGAGAAATGTAACATAACCGTTGTCAATGTGTTTTGCAAATAAAATTTTTCCTAGCTGGGCCAAGAACCTGTCTCCATTTCTTTTTGACCTTGAACTTGAAGGGAATTTTTGAAGATTGTGATTCAGTTGCAGCAAATAGATTCAATAAATCAATTTCCTATTGTTACTTTGTTTTTATTGAAAGGTCATTTGTTATCATGTTTTTGTTGAGATGTTCTATTGCCTATTGAGTTTTCATAGACATGGCTTTGGATGTAGAACATGTGGCTCCACGAGGCTGTGGATGTAGAACATGTGGCTCCCTCACTGTCGTCATGTGACCCATAAAATATTGCCAAAAAATTTAATTACTGGAATTGAGGTACGTCCCAATGAAGACGTTGTGGGTATGTCATGGCAATCTACATTGAGTAGAGATGGTAGGTGAACAAGTTTGGATCATTTCGCGTTTGAAATTTTTTTTAAGTTTAGGTTATTTTGAGTTTGAATTTTTTGGAGTTTGGTCCTTTTTATGTTTGGAGTACTTTGGGTTTGGTTAGGGTATGTTTTATGTTATATATAATTATTTTTACGTAATTTAAATATTTACATAGAAAAATATATTTATAATATTTTTAATTATATTTATATATTGAACTCGACATTTGTTAGCAGCAAAAGAACATAAAATTAATTTTTTATATAAATTCAATTTGTTGAATAATTTATTTCTAAAAATGTGATATATTATAAATTAATCATATTAATATTTAAAATAAATGACTTGATGAATTTAAATTTCAACATGTAAATATATTATAATTTATATTATGTATACATATAAATACAATGGTACATATTAATAATTAAATCAAAATGAAGAAATGACTATATTTGATTAATAAATACAAATATAAAGCTAAGATTTAAGAGTTTTTAATATAACACGAAAAGAAGTACCGCCAATTAGTTATTACTCAATTTTTTGTTACAATGATCTAATTTTAATTTAAAACTAAACTTTTTTTTTTTTTTTTAAAAAACATGACCAAAAATTACTTCATATATATATATAGTATATATTTTAATAATTTATCATTTGAATAGTACATACTAAATAGTAATGGCTAATGAAGATTAGATTATTAAAATTTATATATTTGATAATTTTATATACGAATATGTGATATAAATGACATATGACATATAGGATAATATCATGATTAGACTTAATTCAATTATTAAATCGAGTTTGAGTTTGGAACAGTTATTTAAAATTATATTGTGTTTATTTTTTTTAATTGGATAGGATGTTTAGTGGACTTAATGGATCAGTTCTATTATTCTTGAGTTATTGGGATTTTGGACTATGTGGCTTTAAGATCTAAAGTAAGCTTCAACCAATATATGTTTATTCTGAGCTTGCTTTATTTGCGATTCACACACTCACGAAGTAATTTTTTGTTATATATGATACTTTAATTATATTTATATATTAAAATTATTATTTATTGGCACTAAAAGGATATAAAATTAATTTGTTATATAAAATCAATTTGTTAAATAATTTATTATAAATTATTTGTATTGACATTAATAACTGATTTGATTAACTTGAATTTCAATATGTAAATTAATTATAATTTATATTATGTGTACATATAAATATCATTGTACAAACTTATAATAAAATAAAAATTGGCAAATGATTATATTTTAAGAATTAATAAGAGTATAAAACTAAAATTTAAGTGATGAAAAGATAATACACAAATGAGCACTACGTATTAGTTATTGCTCAATTATTTATCACAATAAGCTTATCTTATCTTATCTTAAAACTAAATTTTCTAAAAATTTATGATTAAAAGTTATTTGATATATATAGTATAGACCTACTCGTGGGCCGGGCCGGGCCGGATTCGGGCCGGGCTTGAGTATGGTATTAACATTAAATATGCTTGCCCAAGCCCGGCCCGGCCCGAAATATGGGCCTCGAATTTTGCCCAAGCCCGCCCATATTTGTAAATAGATAGTCCAAGCCC
>JBBYHL010000009.1:6817603-6829225 GCA_038381835.1 Adansonia madagascariensis | reverse complement strand
GTGGGACAGAAAATTACCCTTCTTCCATCTTGCAGCCTCAATACTCAGAATACTTTATACCCACGTCGTTTGTCTGAAAACGTGCTTGAAGAAAATATTTAAGAGCTGCACTGTTACTACTAGTAATAACAATATCATCTACATATGCAACTAACAGGATAATAATTGCTTCGAATTGTTGGTAGAAAACAGAGTGGTCACAAGTATGCTTCTTCATACCAAATTCTTGAACAACTTCACTACATCGCCAAAACCAACTACAAGACTTTGTTTTAATCATATAAAGATTTACAAAATTTACAGAACCTGACTCCTCTTGAGCAGCAAATCCATATTGTTGCTCCATGTACTTTTCTTCTAGTAAATCACCATGAAGAAATGCATTTTAAAATCTAATGTGTAAAGGCCAATCATTAGAAGCAAGAAGAGAGATAAACAATCGAACATTGGTAAGTTTAGCAATTCAAGAGAAACGTAACAAAATAATCAACACCATATGTTCGAGCAAATCTTTTAGCTACAAGACGAACTTTGAGACGAGTCACAAATCACGAGATTAACTTCAATAACAAACACCCAATTAGCCCTCTTACCATCTGGTAAGTGTGCTAGTTCTCAAGTACCGTTCCTTCATCTCTTCTTTAATAGTAACCTGTTATCCAGGATGAACCAAAGCCTCCTTGGTGTTTTTAAGAATAGAAACAAAATTCGGAGAACCAATGAAACAATGCAAAGGAGAAGACAAATGTTCATAAAATGAAAATGAAGAAATAGGTTTAAACATTGTCTTTTACCTTTTCGTAAAGCAATAAGAAGATCAACATTGGGATTTGTAGACGGTGAAGTTCGTGGAGGATGTAAGTCAATATCTTAAGAACGACAAGACTACACTTGAGTAATTGATGGTTTACTAGGCACAGAGGGTTCAACAGTTGTGTCACAGTATGTACCAGAATATCATCCTACTCCCCCTTACAATTATAGATAGGAGACTTGGGAAAGAATGCGATATTCTAAAAATCTCTAGCATCAACGGAAACCAAATAACAACCAAAAGTAGGAGAGAAACATCTATAACCTTTTTAAAGACGAGTATATCCAAGAACACACATTTGAGAGACTTAAGGTCTAATTTAAAGATTTGAAGGGGAACATCACAAACAAAAAAAGCACAACTAGGAATAACGAGTGAGAAGGAAACAAAATAAAATAAAGAACATCGTCAGATAGAACATATGAGGGCATACGATTAATTAAGAAACTAGCGGTTGAACTAGCATCACTCCAAAACTTCTTGGGGACTTTCATTTGAAAAAATATATGGCTCATGGAACCTCTAATAAATGCTTATTTGTCTTTCTACAACACGAGGTGGTGTGTCAACGTGAGAAGATAGGTGAACTATCCCAGTTTGTGATATAAAGGAATTAAAAGGTTCAGAAAAGTATTCTAGTGCATTATCAGTTTATCACTTCATAAAATGCGCTCAGGAGCATTAAATTTTGTTTTTATCTCAATACAAAAGTCACAAACACACGAGGAATAATTCTGATCGACCTGTCATTCGATATAATCAAGTAAAAAGAGTAATTATCGACAAAGGTGACACTCTATATGCAAATTTAAAAATTTTTAGATCAAACAAATGTTTTTAATTATTTTAATTGATTAAAAATAATAATTAAAAAACTAAAAATATAAGATTATAAGTTCAGATAACGATAAATATAATTTTTTGTTATAATTATTTTATCATATAATTTTAATTGTTTTAAAATAAGTTAAAGTCTAACAAATGATTAAATTTAAAAAAAAATTTGCGGGGTGTGCTATTATTGATTGATGATCATTTAACAACTTTATAATTTATTGATGTATAAAACGTTAACTTATCATTCAAGAAACGTAAATAGAATTTTTATCTCAATATTTTTTATATTTTATGTTATAAATTAAATTAAAATATTTAATTCAATAGTTTTTATATTTTATTTTACTTATTAACTAAAAAGTTATATTATTCAACTGCAAGTCTACAGTACCATAAAATTGAAAAAACAGGTAATAATCAATACATCAATATTAAAATGATCCCATCCACCTTTCAAGTTGTTTAGTCAATTTACGAAATGGTATACTTGCTTAAAACTATTTGAATTTTGAGTGAGTAAAATAATAATTACTAAGAAGGAAACAAAGAATTCTTTTAATTTTTTGATTGGAAATGACAATGGCTAGTTGAAGGTTTGATATCCGACACCATCCCATTTGTTTTTACGAATTTGAATATTGTATTATTACTCGTAATAAATCAAAAGCAAATTTTAATATGTACTCTTGGATATCATTATCTTAACCTGCTTTGACTTTAGTTGTCGAATATTGAAATTTATTATTTAAATCTGCTTTGTTTATGCACTTAATGGATTCGTAAATCCTACACTACTCTTTATATAATTAGTTATTATTTAGTTTTATACTTTTATTTAATTAAAAATGATTTGATAAATTTTGATATTTAACGGATTTGAATTTAGGTGGATATTATTTTTTGAATCGAATGCTAATTCAGATAGTATTGGGGAAAATTTTTTGCAAGAATTATAAAATTAATTAATAAACAAAAAAATATCTATTATAATTATCATAAATAATTATTAATAAGAAATTTTTTCTTGCAAACATGTAACGAAAGAAATTTTTTTCGAAAGAGGTACAAAAAAATAAATAAATGCATTAAATATTTATTATAAATAATTATTACAATAAATAATTATATATAAGGAAATACAAAAAATTATGTGGAAAAAGATTTTGCAATTATTTTATCTTTTATGATTAAAAATGAAATACTAACAAGCGTAGGTGGTTAGTTTGAACTCTCACAATCCAAGAAAGAGAACTATGATTGATAAAAAATCGACTTGAATTTTATTTTTTTTAATGAATTTGTCAATTAATTTTAGAAAAGTTATTTTATAATTTTTTATTTTTTATTTAAAATTGATTTAGTAATAATTTTTATTTGAGGGAGATATGTAACT
Source organism: Adansonia madagascariensis (assembly GCA_038381835.1). Taxonomy (NCBI): domain Eukaryota; kingdom Viridiplantae; phylum Streptophyta; class Magnoliopsida; order Malvales; family Malvaceae; genus Adansonia; species Adansonia madagascariensis. The sequence goes on along the minus strand of JBBYHL010000009.1, from coordinate 6,826,181 downwards.
TGAAATATTTAATTTTTATAATAAAAATATAATTATTTTCACATAAATATATATTAAAATTTTAAAAAATATTTAAATAGATAATTACTTTTAATATAATTGAAATTGAAAAAAAAAAAAAAAAAAAAAAAAAAAAAACTCCAAATGCCAAGTGAAGCGGGTGAATCATATATAAAAAATAATTTCATAGTGATTCCTATATTGAGTGTTAAATTTTTTTCAAAGTTTTAGAAAAATTACAAAATGAGCTGTGAATTAAAACTATTTATACTACCAAAAAAACTAAAACCATATATAATTTATAATTATTTTAATAAATAATTACTATTTAGAAACTAATAAAATTTTTTTAAATAAGATAACTTTGAATATTATATTATTATATGACCTAAACATAATATGAAAAAAATAATTAATATTATATAAAATATAATACGATACGAAAAACTAATACAAGCATGAAACGCATACAAGATCTATCAATATTTACATAGTATAGATTATTAATATATCAATATTTATATAAATATATAATACTTTAAACAATGCATAAAAATACTTGAATAACAAAATAGTCCGCTTATATTTTTATTGCGTTGATAACTAAAAATGTTTATAACTTATAATCATTATAATAAATAATAACTACTAAGGACCTGGAAAAATTTTTTAGATCTTGTAACTTTAGACACTATATTATTATACGACACAAACACAACACAGAAAATAATTAAAATATTACAAAAAAATGACATGACACGAAAAATAATACAAACATAAAATAAATATACGGTTTTATCAATATTTATATAATAATAGTTATTTAAGTATTAAAAAAATATGAATACTATAGGAATGAGTACTGGTCTTAATTTTCACATTATGTGGCAAAAAATTTGGGAAATAATTATTAGTAAGAAGAGAGAATGATATTTTTATCAAAAACTTGAAATTAAGAGAGAAAAAAGTTTTAAAATAATTGTAAAATGAATTAAAAAACTAAAACTATTTATTATATAATTGTTAGAAAGGACATAAAAAATTTATACAAAAAAGATTTAATAATTATTTTTTATCCTTTGATATGAAAATAGAAAAAGCAAGACCATTTGAAACACAGTTGATCAGTTTGAGCTTCCACAATTGAAAAAGTGAAATAAGATTAGTAAAAAAACATTTTAAATTTTATTTTTCAAAGAATTTATCACATATTTAAAACAAAAAGTAAAGTTTTATGTTTTTGTTTGAAATTGATTTAGTAAGATTCTTTTCTGAAGATAATAATTTAAAATTTTTATATTAAAAAATAATTATTTTAATATATTAGTGTATTAAAATATTAAAAACCATTTAAACAAATAATTTTTGTTTGATATAATAATTAAAATTATATATAAAAGAGTTCAAATCCGGAAGAGACTAACCGGTAATAATAATAACAGTAATCATCATCATCTTATAATTAATCCTTACGTTGAGTAGTTGTGACGTTTTTGGCCATTATTTCTTCCCACCCCATCACGACTCGCAACACTCCGTATGAAAGGGGAACTGAGAGACAAAGACCAAAAGGGTGGAGAAGAGAGGAGACTTTGACTCTGAAAGAGTCAGTCAACAGAGTCTATACATCCAACAACATGGAAGGAAAGAAGGAACGATCCAAACAAAGTCCTTTGGCCTCTTAACTTTCTAAATTCTTCAATAATGCCGCTTACTGCCCCTTCTTCGGGGTTGGGGCTGGGGTTGGCCAATGGCCAGTCCTCCTTTTATATTTTTTTATTACTTCAACAAATAAATAATATTATTCAATGTGTAAATTGGAAAGTTAACAAAATCTAACGTTTGCTTTTCCACAAGGTGTAGTTTCTGAGAAAACCCCCAAAACGTTTTGAAGTGCATAATGGTCCTTTTCCCATCTTTTGCAATCATTGAATTTGAACATACACCTCTCTTTCTTGCTTTTTTGTTTACATTCATAATAATAATAATAAGAATAATAATAATATGAATGCTACTTTCCATCTGAAGCATCAAAGAGAGAAAAAAAGAAAAATTATTTTATTTTTGAGTTGCACCAAAATTTGTTACAATTTTATGTTGTTCCTTACAACTCTTACTCCTTTTATATTTGTACTTTTAAGTTAAAAAGTATTAATCAATATTAATTATAAAGAAATTTAAATTTTCACTGAAATCAATTTCTTTTTCTTCATAGTTTAAAATACTGTTGTTATTATTAAATACAAAATATGAAATTGAAAGCGATGAAATATATATATTTGTGTATATATATTTATATATTCATTTCCAAATTCTAAGTGTTTATGATATAATTGGACATTGCAACGTCGTCCTCACGTCCCATTGGCCACAATACCCCAAAAGGACCAAAATATTGGAAAAATGTGGGGTCTTAGCGTAATTAAGTGGAAAGTAGCACTTCATATTTCCACTTGAAAATGTCCCGTCCCCAAGTCAGACAGAACTTAATTAATGGTGCATGGCATTCCCGTAAATAATTGAAATATGAAGGTGAGTGAGTTATCAACCATTCTATAACTAGTCCAAGCTTTCCCAGTTAGTATGCGGGCAGGCAGGCAGGCAGTTGGTGGTATATCTTCCTCTCATAATGGCGCGACATACTTCAATTGCCATGCTTAAGCTGCTTGTACTTTTGTTTTTGTTTCGATTTTCTATTTCGGAGATTATTTTTGAAGAGCGATTTGAAGGTACTGCTTTTTCATTGCTACTTCTTTTTACCCTTCAAGTTCACTTTTTGTTTGAAAACGTTAAGGGGATGATTCAGCTTTCAGTTCACTGGCAGCTTTCTCTCTCTCTTTTTTTTTTTTTTTTTTGGGGGGGGGGGGATTGGAAGGGTAATGTTTGATTATTGAGAAAAAAAAAGTTCGGTTTGCCACGTCATCAACTGAAATCTTTGTCAGGTTGTTAACCAACTGCTTGTCTTGGCAGTTGTTCTTACTGTTTTTTTTCTTTTTTGCTTTTTCTTTCCCGTATTTTCTGTTTGGTTCTGGGAAAAGCGTGGAAGGAAAGAAAAGATAATTTTTAAGTAAAAATGTCGTTGGGACTGAATTGATACCCTTTCCATTTTTCTTTCTTTGTCTCTTTTGGGTGATTGAAGGATGGCAATATCTATAGTTTTTTCAGATATTGACTAGGCTAGTATATAAGTCAACATTCTTTTTAAAGGTTTACTTTTAATTTCTGGGGTTCTATTCTGTTTTGCTATTAAAGATAAATAATCCTTTAAAAAAAAAAAGAATTTCATTGAATCTTGTCAATTGTAAGGGCTTAGTGATTAATTCCTTGAAAACTTCGTTTGGTGGATTGCTTTGCTAGGAAAGGGAAATAAAGAAGAAAACAGATTAAATCATATGAACCTTTTATCTTGATATCTTCCTTTTTGTGTTTTTGGCGCCTGCAGAACAACACTGAAAACTGAAAAGGAAGACCAGGAATTTGAAGTCAACTGAATTTTTTTTTTTTTACTTTAATTAATTGATTATTTTTTCTCTTTCTAATAGCATGTAGAAATTTGGTCTTTTTTTCCTTTTTTTTATAAAGTAATGTCAAGATTTTATCAAAGTCATTTGTCTTAATGATATTTTTAGTTAAAGCATTTTTTTATAGGGAAGGAAATGGTATCTCTAATATGTGGTTGGTTCATTGACTAAATGGTTCGAATAAATAAAAGGACAGAAAAATAAATGCAAATCATGTTACTCTTACTTTATGTTTTTTTTTTTTTTTCCTTTGGTTGCTAGATTCCTTTTGGTTTTTTGGTATGTTGAAACAAAGAAACAAAGAAAAAAAAGGATCCTTCTTGGATTGCCCCACATGAGACGCAGTCATTGCTTTTCAATGGATTATTGGTTCTTTGATTAATAACAGCTTGAACTTTGAACTTGCATACCTTTTCATTTCTAAGTTTAACTTGTTTTGTCTTTCCAAAAAAGAGTAATACGAATAATACTTTGGATATTAATATTGAATTCATGGTTTTAATCTATGTTACCTGGACTCAGAGGTCAGTATCAGATAAAGTATGCGAATGACATGAGTATGCTCAATTTTTTTCTAAAGTTTTTCCATATATTTGGAGGATCATACCCCTATCTCATGTTCGAATATCTGTCCGATATAGGTCTCGAACACGAATACTTTAGAGAAATGAAGAGTCCACGTAACATAGATTTCAACTGACATTCTATTTGGCTGGTGTTATTTTTAATGAGATATCCAACATTTTATCCCCTTCTATTATTGCTTTTGTCTCAGAAATCAAAAAAATGGAGCAATCGAATTGGTTAATTTGTACTGACCATTTATTTTTTAATCATTCGTTTGTCTTGGACATTTTCTTTTTGTCTTGTAAAAAAGGCTTATGTCATTACAATATCAGTGTTCTTGATGTTCGTTGTTTTTCCTGAGTGAAATGAATAACAGCAATATGCTTGCAATCTCTGAAACTCGTATGTTTTTTCATCCGATACTTTTATATGTTAGAAATTGGGCTCTAACATTTTCTTCGCTTGTTTTACTCTACATTGGTATCATCTGATGTTATGTTCAGACGGATGGCAAAGCCGTTGGGTAAAATCTGACTGGAAAAGAAGTGAAGGAAAAGCTGGCACGTTTAAGCACACATCTGGAAAGTGGTCTGGAGATCCTGATGATAAAGGTATAGTCTAAGCTTTTCTTGCTGGTTATGTTCCGAAATAGTCTCCTTTCAAAAATAGAGAATATTGGGAAGTAAATGAACAGTATAGCTATTTCGGTTCATTCCATGTTATCCAAACATCAGAATTTTCTTTAGATCTGTTTGTTTTACATACATAGAAACTCAACCAGAAAAAGGAAATAAAAAAACGTGTTACATAATTATTACTTGAGACGATAATTTTCACTTCAAATGAACTAATTATGCTACAAAGAGTTTAAAAGATCAGTCACGACATAAACCTCCTGTGGTTTTGATAGCTTTTTACAGAATTGATTTGTTATTTAGGGCCTTGACCCCATAATTGGTTGTTCCTATCTTTGCTTCGCCTTGACTGTCTTGTTTGAAAGAAGCTTCAATATTTTATTTATCTGTTTTACCTTTTTATTGAATGACATGCCTTGCTATGTATTCTTACCTGTAGTGGTCTGAAAGTATTTTACTCTAGGTTTCACCGGTATAAATGAACTGATATTATGAAATTATCAATGTTAAATTGTTAATCTTGCAATCAACTTGAAGATAAAAGTTTTCAAAAGTTTATGAAATGAAAGACATGACAGGCTTTAAATATATATAACTTTTGCCCCGTTTTCTCTTCATTTTCCTCCTGATAGTCTGAACTTGATGGCTTAGGCAAGTAAGGTAGCTTGTGTTTTGACAATGCCTATAATTCTGTAGGTATTCAGACGACCGGTGATGCTAAACATTTTGCAATATCTGCAAAGATACCTGAGTTTACAAATAAGAACAGGACATTGGTCATCCAGTATTCTATAAGGTTTGAGCAGGACATTGAATGTGGTGGCGGTTACATAAAACTTCTTTCTGGATTTGTCAATCAAAAGAAATTTGGAGGGGACACCCCATATAGGTTTGTATCAAAATTTATCATCCAAACATATTTTTAGAGGCAAATTTTCTGCAATTGGTTCTCAATTTCTTAATTTATATTATAATTATAATGTATCATACCTACAATTTTTCGAAGTTTTTCTTACCAGCCAATAGAGTAAACTTCTTTAGGGACTACTTCCACATTTTTCTTTGTTCTTTCCTATTCTTGTACTTGTATGAGAATATTTTTTTTTTATTAACCTCACTTTTTTTTTGCCTGTAGCCTAATGCTTGGACCAGATATATGTGGTACACAAACAAAGAAGCTCCATGTTATACTTTCTTACCAGGGCCAGAATTACCCTATCAAGAAGGAATTGGAATGCGAAACAGACAAGTTAACTCATTTCTACACATTTATTCTGCGGCCAGATGCAAGTTATAGTCTCCTCATCGATAATCGTGAAAGGGATTCCGGAAGCATGTATACAGACTGGGATATTCTTCCTCCAAGGAAAATCAGAGATGTCAAAGCTAAAAAGGTTACAATTTGAGCTTAATAGTCACCTATAATTTACTTTAGACTGCTTAACATAACACTTTTGTTAATTTTTTTTTCCTACGGAAATCGTATTTACAATATTTACAGTGAATTCATCCCATCTCCATGAGGGTGAACATTAGTTTCTTCAACCATCTCTGTTAGGCCTGCTTTAGGATACCTTCTTTCCAATATTGACTATGATTTCAGGCTTACTCCATACGGTCGGTTTTCTTAAACTTCAAAATTTAAAACTTTCAAATTTCCATCTTTTGCAGCCTGCTGACTGGGATGATAGAGAATATATTGATGATCCTAACGCCACGAAACCTGAGGTAACTTTTCATGTCATCTTTTTTTGTTAATGATTTTCCAGTTGATATATAATTTAACTAGCCTCATGTTGGTGTTGCAGGGATATGATTCAATTCCAAAAGAAATTCCTGATCCTAAAGCCAAAGAGGTTAGTTTGTTAGTTATGAAGCAATAATATTAAGGCAGCCAAGCACCTAGATATGCTTAGCTGCCACCAGCTGCCTCGCTCATACTACTGCCATGATCATAGTGCTTCTATGTTATCAATCTTTCTCTATTATTTCCATTTTTACAATCAATTCTTTATTCTGCTATTTGGGGCATAGAATTAGAAGGGGAAGGGATGGGGGAGAAGAAAAGCAAAATCATATTATGACTCATGTTATTTTCTCTGGTTAGCCTGAAGATTGGGATGATGAAGAGAATGGTGTTTGGAAAGCACCAAAGATTCCAAATCCTAAATACAAAGGACCATGGAAACCCAAGGTACGCTTTAAAGCTAACTAGTAAAGTAAACTTGAAGGCTAAATTTTTTACTGCAGTTTCTCATCATTCGTCTTTCTTTATCACTACAGAAAATCAAGAACCCTAATTATAAAGGGAAATGGAAGGTTCCTTATATTGACAATCCAGGTACTCTGTAATATATCTTTATATTTCCTTATTTCTGTCTGGGTAAGAATCTATATATTTTGACGAATTTGCGACAAAGATATGAATGATATTATTGTCTCTCTCCAGAGTTTGAAGATGATCCTGATCTTTATGTGCTTAAGCCAATCAAATATGTGGGCATTGAAGTTTGGCAGGTAGTTCTGTCAAATATAAGCATCAGTTTACTAGTTTAGGCTAGCCCTTTATTTATGATGACGTCTTGGAATATATCACGCAGGTGAAGGCAGGTTCTGTTTTTGACAATGTTTTGATCTGTGATGATCCGGAGTATGCAAAACAAGTGGTAGATGAAGTGTTTGCCAACCGGGAGGTGTGCCCTGCTCTTCCTCCTTTTACTAGTAGATGATGTCTCAATAGGGGTGCTTAATTTTCTTTTGTTTTGAGCTTTCAGTTGGAAAAAGAAGCATTTGAAGAAGCAGAAAAAGTGAGAAAAGCACGAGAGGAAGAGGTTATCTACAGACCTTTGCTTCCCATATTTATCCATCAATTCTATTATGAACTTGGTTTTCTTGAATAGTTTTTCTAAATACATTTGAGTCCAACATCTGCAGGAAGCTCAAAGAGCAAGAGAGGAAGGGGAGAGAAGAAGAAAAGAAAGGGGTTATGATCGACGATCTAGGGACCGCTATAGAGACAGATACAGAAGGGTTTGTATTTTTCATACTATAACCTTTTTAATTCATAGATGTAGCGCCAATGTTAAAAATACCTGAAAGTAAAGGAAAGTGGGCAACAAATTCGCATTTCTGAATTCTCAAGCTTGATAGTCGATTTGCAAAATCTCATATTTCCTCACAAGAAAGATGAAAGAGAATATTAGATATATATTCAACTGGATTTTGTAATTTGACATTTGAATGTTTATCTAATCGAATCAAACTTTTGAATCAAACTGCCACGAAGAAGTGCAACATCTGAGATGTTTTTTTTTCTTTGCAGCATCCGCGTGATTACATGGATGATTATCACGTAAGTATCAACCTCTTCTTTACCTATTTTTTCCTGACAGAGAACTTGCTTATCTTCTATGGGAATGCTATTGGCTTCTTGTTTATACTTTTGAAAGGCAGTATAACATCTTTAAGAAGCTGCAGAATGAATGAATGAATGAATGAAAGAATGAGACTGATGATCTAATAACAAGTACTTTTTTTGGTTTGCAGGATGAGCTTTGAAGGGTCTTGCTTTGCTCTGCTTGCATCTGCCTCCCCCTTGTCCTTGTGGGCTGTTACTTGTCTTCCATCTGCACTATCGTGGCTACCAAAGCTGAATCGACTCAATAAAGTTTAACTAAGCTCAGAATTTTTTTTTTCTACTAAAATTATATAATTGTACAATTTTCTCGGCTCATTATGCTTTGAAATTAAACTCTATCAGTTTATAATATTACTCTTTCACTTTCTCCATAATCTTAATCAGCATTTGTTATTACAAGTTTTCATGGCATTCTCCTGAATTTACCCAATGGGCCA
>JBBYHL010000009.1:6791847-6802943 GCA_038381835.1 Adansonia madagascariensis | reverse complement strand
ATATATATATATATATATAATTATCAATATATAATTTAAAATAAAATCATCTATTTTTTTAATTCGTAGTTTAAATCTTATTATATAATTAATAATTAAATATTATTTTAATGTCATTTTAGTAATGTGATAAACAATAAAGGTTGATTTTGTCAGTTCAAAAGATTCTTCACATTCATGCTTTTATATATATATATTATAGATAATTTTTTATTATCAAGGGAGCTTCTTATTTTCAGGCGGTCTGCATACATAATAAGAGCAAATCATGTCCCCTTGGCTACTTCATTTGCATTTGAAGAGTCAATGCCATTTATACTTTTAGCTTATAGAATTTGTCTACCTTGAATTTGGTGAGAAATGAAATTATTATACTGTTTTACATTGTTCTTGTAGATGGTTTGGGAACCAAAGTCAATGATGAAGGAATTACCTTCTACAACAATCTCATTAATGCTCTTCTTGAAAAGGGTATGGAACCGTTTGTACTTGATCCCTCCTAGCTATGATCCTAATATTTGTTAAAGATCTTCATTTTTGCAGGTATTCAGCCATTTGTAACTTTATACCATTGGGATCTCCCTTTGCATCTTCAGGAATCAATTGGAGGGTGGTTAGATAAGCAAATAGTGTAAGTATTATGTCTTTAGTGAATTATTTGATAGTCAGTTGGAACTAGGGGTATAATAGAGCCGAGCCCAAATATTTAGAAGCTCGAGCTCAACTCCAAACCTGCTACTTGAAACTTGGCTCTAGCTTAATTGAGTTTTATTTTTATAGCCTCAGCTCGATTCAAGAAAAAACTAAACAGGTTACTGGCTTAAATTGTTAATCCACCTGTGGGACCGTAAACAGGTTACTAGCTTACTGCAAATGACAAGATAATCGTGCTGATGTTTCTATTAATAATAAAATGCTTTATATAGATTATATTCTACTAATAATAAAATGCTTTATATGGGTTATATCACCCAGTCCTGTCATGCCTTTGGTCTATAATTTATAGCTTTGCTTAGGAACAAGTTTCCTATATTGCACATGTCGAGTGTAGAAATACTAATAACCTTCATGGTCAATCCTAACTCAAAGCTCTAGTGATATCACTGGAAATATTCATCTCAGATTGGAGATCAATGCCATTTATATTATTTGTTGCCCCCCACTGCTTTTTGTTTTGTTTTTTGTTTTCTTTCCTTGCTGGGGGAAGGGGATTGAGGTGCATGGAGGCAATGGGGGCATTTTCTTCTTGCTATTCTCCCAATATATATAGATCTTATTTTTTACATGTCATAACATGGCGTGGATAAAGTTGGATAAACATCAAAAGATGTTGCTCAGGCCTTTCAGGGAGCACAGTAAGTATTTATAAATAATTTGTATCATCTGCATCCAGTTTCTCTCTTTACATCAGGGAAAATCGTGTGCTAAATTATTTAATTTGAGTGTCACTTATAACCTAATGACATGCTGTATACTAACTGTGATATGGCTTTTGCTTGTCCATTTTCCAGAAATTACTTTGCCGTTTATGCAGATACTTGCTTTGCACACTTTGGTGATAGAGTAAAGAACTGGATCACAATAAATGAACCGCTCCAAACTGCAGTGAATGGGTATGATACTGGGATATTTGCTCCTGGAATATGTGAAGGTTCATCCGCAAAACCATTTTTGGTTGCACACCATCAGATCTTGGCCCATGCAAAAGCTGTTTCAATATATAGAAGCAAGTACAAGGTATTGTACAATGAATAGATCTAGAGAAAGATCTAGGGAGCCAATAAACATCCATCATCATAAATAGAAGTCATTGGTCCTGTGTTATGCATCATCTTGAAATCCTCTCTATGCAAATACATGTTTGCGGATTTTACTGTGTAAGTGCACGTGTCTTATAATGATAAGTAGAGTGTTGTTCCCACAAGGAATTGTACCAAATTTGTTAGTTGCTAAAATTATAATAACTTAATCTTATCCAAACACACATTGAAGTTTGTAAATTAAAAACAAAATAAAAGCAAATAACAAACAATGATGACAGTTGAGGTTAATCAATAAAGAAAGGTCTAAGATTATGATTCCTCTCAAAACTTAAGTTGCATCTCTTTGACTCTTGACTAATGAAAATTAGTTATCCTAGAGTTCTATTGTATTTATAAGTCTCTTTCGATATTCTTATTAAAATATCTCTCTCAACTAATTAACTATATTCTTATGAGAATTAAATTAAGAGAACCAAATAAGCTTAAACTCTATATTGGTTACACATGACATGCAAGTGTAATTTTATCTCACACGCAAATCAGTTTATGCAATTAGATAAACGAATATGAACATATACCTTTCAATCTAAGGGTAAACACTAGATCTCCTTTTCTAAGTTTATTTAGGTTTATAAAATCAATTTAATTGATGAGCAAATAGAAGCATTTTGCACAAGACTGAATAAACAAATAAAATATCAGTAAAATCAAGAGAAAGAGCAAAAAAAAAAAAAAATCAAACTACATGTTGAGTTCCGTTGCCCAAGAAAAACTTAGTTCATGATAATTAATGAAAACACAAAACAAAATAGTTTGGCCATCATAATTATTGCAAGAAAGTTAAGAAGAGTAAGGGGAAAAGAGAAAACTAGAGATGCCAGGTCATCAGTCTTCATGCTTCATAAGTGTCTCTTTGCCTCATGTAAACTTTTTTTGGTTGTTCTCATCTTAAATAAACTAGGTTTACAAAACTAAAAGGGTACTTAATTAAGCCTTAAAAGATCTCATTTATAGAGCTATAAAAGCCTAGAAGGAAAAATTTCCTATACAAGGACTTGTGTTGGTGCTGCAGCCTCAGCCTTCCGGCGCCATGGTTCCAGATGAATGCTGCTTGTGTAGGTGCTGGCGCTGCAGTGCCTTCTGGTGCTGCTACGTCAGCCTTGCTATTTTGCACTGTTGCCTGCTTTTGTCCCCTTATTGCACCTTGAAGCTCCTTCTCGCTCTGCACCTACATAAACCTTATACTTACGAAATTACTACCTATTTTAATCATGAAAGAAATAAATTAAACTAACTAAAAAGCAACCTATAAATTAATTTCGAAGTAAAACTCAAGGTATTAGGTGCTTAGCTAACTTTAAATGCACAAAAGGTGACTCAATGACTCTATTGCATAGAGTTATCAATAAACTACCAAAACAAAAAAGGCCTTTGATCTTTAAAGGAATTCAGTGGACACAGTTTTTAACAACCCTTGTTCTTCTTGATTTCCTTTCTTCATTCTCTTTTTTTTTTTTTCTGAAGAAAAATCAACTGCTTGCCATCAAAAGAGAAAAGACTGCCTTGGGATCTAACCTAGCAAACTGTTTGAGTTAGTGGTGTTGACTTTTTTTTGTTTCTTTGTTATTTCCAAAAGAATAATTGTTTAAATACCAGCATTAGGTTGTGGACTTATTTTCTTCTGATATAGGTCTGGAAGGCGTATAAAATTTTGAATGTGGTCACATCATCTAAGCAATTGAAATTAATGTTCCATACTGATTATTATTCTTCATGTGATACAACATGTTGTAATTTGTAAATAATAAAGCTTTGAACTCTCAACTTTATTTTTTCACTCGGCTCAGCCCAAAGTTACGTAAATTTTAAATGTGTTACATGCTTGAATCCACCTTTGTAAATCCAGCTCTCTCTTTTGCTTATCTTGTCCATTCTCTTAGACTGTTCAAACGAAGGCAAATATTTACATTCAGGACATACTACAAATTACTTTTCCATAGTAGTCATTTCATATTTGATAAGATTTTTCCTTTCGTGATCATCAGAATGATTGTTATTTGCAGTTCTCTGTGAACAAAAAAAAAAAAAAAAAAAAAAAAATCCTCTGATCTGTATAATGACTAGAATAACATTCTTTCTGCCACTGCTGCTGTCGCTATACTTGTTGTTCCAGGATAAGCAAGGGGGACAAATTGGGTTGGTGCTAGATTGTGAATGGGCAGAGGCTAATTCTGATAAAATTGAAGATAAATCTGCTGCAGCAAGGCGCCTTGATTTTCAACTTGGATGGTATTTCTGCTTATGTTCAATGCATTTTCTCTTCAGATAACAATTTAATTATATTGATCACATATATAAACAGAAGAGTTTATTGTTCTGACATGAAATCTTTAATTGGATTTTTTTTTTTCCTGGTTTAGCTTGCTTTAGTTCACTTGAAGAAAATTCAAATTTGATGTATGGAAGTTGTCTACTTGGCTATCTGAGTACATGTTTTCTCTATCTTGCTCAGAAATGTATTCATGAAATCTAAGATAATATTAAGAACTTACCTGTTTAAACTTGTAACACTATTTTTTAACTATTTCCATCATCTGTACTATTATTAAAGCCACTACACATTCAGCATACCAAGTTGTTCACTACATTGGAGCTTTGTTGCCTTTAAATTTCCTTAATTGAAGTTTGTCATGCAACCATAAAGTGCAAGTGTTTCAACCCATAAACAGATAAAGGTGTAAATAGTCATTTTGTCCAGCTGTCATGTACTTTCTAAGTTATTAGGTCTGGCAAAATCAATTGAAGAATAATGCAACTGTTCCTCACTAATGTAAATGGAAAATGTTCCCTTTCTTGTATGTGAGAAACGTTATGTGTAAAATTTATGATGTTTTGGGTCAGGAATCTCTTGTGGCTGAGGTAGGTGATGATACTTATATAGATGTTGATGTTTTATGGCAAGAAGGCCACTGAGCAATTAAAAATGCAGGCACTGCTAAAAAAGGAGTTATTTATGTCTTTTTCAATCCAGATATTATAAAACAGTTTATGTACATCATCCCCAAGCCACCCAATTGATCTGAAATACATCCTATTTGCAAGATTCCCCCCCCCCCCCACCCAAAATTCTGAGAACCTTTTACACCTAATTTCGTTACTACTGCTACAGGTACTTGTGCCCATTATATTATGGAGAATATCCTGCAGTTATGGTTGAAAGAATAGGAGATCGACTTCCCAAGTTCTCAGAGGAAGAAAAAAAATTTCTTATAAACTCATTGGACTTTGTTGGTCTTAATCATTATACATCAAGGTTTATTTCTCATGCAACCAGCGGTTCTGAAGAAAGTTATTTCTATAAAGCACAAGAGATGGAGAGAATCGGTAATAATTTCTATGTATGTGTATTTTTGTTTATCTCTGTTTTGTACACTAATATTCTTATTAATTATCAGTTGAATGGGAAGGGGGCGAGAAGATTGGTGCAAAGGTGCATATATTTTGTCCCTTTGTCATCCACGTATATTTTATACAAAACGCATTTCTTTCTTTAGGCTCTCATTTCTATATGCTGAAAGTATTAAAGCATGGCAGGCAGCATCAGAATGGCTCTACATTGTCCCTTGGGGCCTCCGGAAGGTTCTCAATTACATAGCGCAAACATACAATAATCCCCCAATATATGTCACTGAGAATGGTATGCTCTTTGACTCTAAGAATTGAGATAATAATCAATTTATGATTGTTGTTTTACTTTTGCATCTATTTTTCATCTATGCAGTTTCTGCCATGGTAGTTTATTTGGTGATACCCTCTATAAAATTCTTTTTGTTACTTCTGGAAGACATTTTTCATTTTAACAACTTAGGACATTCCTTATGAGCTGGTCTGGCCACCTCATAGATGCAGTGTTTTTCTGGTTCAGCTAGTTGACAGGCTAAGTGTATAGCCTTCTGGTCGGCATACAATTGTAGAATCAAGTGGTATCCTTAATGGCTAAACAAGCTTGGTTTATCTTCGCTTTCCCTGAACTTTTGCTGTCAAATTTTAACAGGGATGGATGAGGAAGATGATAACAGTTTGCCTGTCCATGAGATTCTTGATGACAAATTAAGAGTTCACTACTTTAAGGGATACCTTGCCGCAGTTGCTCAAGCAATCAAGTGAGTTGGTCCCCTTTTAATCTTCGTATCACATGCATATGTTACAAGTTAAATCAACTATAATCCTGGGAGTCTCTAGGGGGATACTCCAGTGATTGGAACTTCTTGAAAATTTCGAGCTCAAGAATTGAGATGGGTGGGATGGAAATTACATGGGATGGGGAGGAGATCAAGTGCTAATGGTTCTGCTTATGTATCAATAAAGAAAACCTGCCACCCACAGTCTTGTTAAAAGATTAAATAAAAAGGTAATGCAGAAACTAATGGCTAGCCACCAAAATCACAAATTTTTAGAGTTTAAAAGTTGATATATATCAAAAACAACATTATTCGGATGAAGTCCAAATGTTTGGATGTTACTTGGAACTAAATATGGATGAAATTTATTAATTTACACTTTTTTAGAGTTTTATTCTATTTGAATGGGATCAATGTAATCTACAGAGAATGCATGAATAAGTTTTTTTTATTGTTATTATTTATGTGTACAGGGAGGGAGTAGATGTGAGGGGATACTTTGCATGGTCACTATTAGACAACTTTGAGTGGGCTCAAGGCTATACCAAGCGCTTTGGTTTGGTTTATGTAGATTACAAGAATGGTCTCACTCGCCATCCCAAATCTTCTGCTTATTGGTTCTCACGATTCTTGAAAGGTGGTGAAAAGAAAAGTGGCAAGGAAGACTAATTTGTCTGAACTTGAAACTGCCACCCACAAATCCAAGAAGAAAAAGGAAAATTTGCTCAAAGTGGTTGGCAAGACTTTGAAGAACTCAAATACCTTGCATTTGACTCTGATGCTATATTGCATGTAGCATATAAATTTATTTCTATAAAGCCAGATAAGATGACCTTACGTGCTCGATATGCTTTGTTTTCTACTTTTTTGATATTACCTTACATTGCGTATAGCATATAAATATTTAGAACACTTGTGATGTGAAATAAGCTAGTTGCTGTTATGGAAGTGTGGAACTTCTTAATGCATTTGTTACTATATTCTTCAATTATCATAATAGACCAAGTATATTTAGAAAGGAAGAAGATAAAGATACCAAGTGATTCTTAAGAGCATGTTGAATTATGCCTCTCCACGGAGCTTAGCTTAGTTGGTAGAGCAAAGGACTGTTGGTGTATGCCTTTGAACTAATCAGATTGGGATCTGGGGTATATAGTCAATTAACTATATACATGTTACTATATCATAGTGATAATGATTTTCCTTCATGTGAGTAACGTGATTGATTTTTATGTAAACACTAATTGGATAAAGTCCTTAAAACACAATGGCTTTGCAAAAGAATCGTAATAACAATTGAGATATCCTTTTGCATTAAAGTTGTGTTTTTAAAAAATGTTCTTATTGTATTATCAAGATAGGACATTGACAATATACCAAGATTAACATGTGTTAAGTTTCTATGCATATGATGCATGCAACTAGTCTTATGAGTTGAAGTATATGGGATATTTGGAGATAACATATGGGTGCTTGTTTTATGAAACCAAGTTCACTGAACATCACTCGTAGGAGAACTCCATTTGGTATTACTTAGTTAAGTGTCTATGGAATATGTTCTCATGTATTAGTTGTACTAGTCCTCAGATTTGAGATATTAGGTCATATCATTTGAGGAGTGTTATATTTGCTTGAAACAAGTCCGCAATAGATGGATAATTAAGGTAGGATACGTCAAGTATGGCATGATCCAAATGGTAGATGGATGAGTGATCGAGAGAGGATTCACATATCTCGAATGATCTTGACTATGAGTAATTGGATTAAAGTCTGTGGGCAGAGCATAGTGAATTATGAGGAATCGTTCCTCATAGATTTATGATTAACCTTAAGTTGTAAGATAGAACATAGATTAAAACATGAGTAAATACTACACCATGCTCATTTTCATTCTGAGATATATGGTGAAAGGATCGTATTACACTGATAGGCTTATTACTGAAAGGTTTCAATAATGTCACATTGACTCTTTAACATTTAGGTAGTCATGATAGGTTGCTAGATCCCGTTCTTGACCTATGAACGTGATTAATGAGATTAATTATGTTCATTACCAACATATTTGGAACTTAATAAGTCACACACAACAGGATGATATTATCGGATTAAAATTGGAATAAATTAAATAAAAAATGATTAAATAGAGGACTTAATTGAAAAGTTCAATTAAGAATTAATTTAAGACAAATTTAGATTTGTGAAATCTAAGATTTTTGTTGTCTTTTTAAGATATAGTGGATAAGATTATCTTATCTGGGTAATGTCTAAATTAATACATTCTATGTCTAGATGGATAATGTCTAAATTGATACTATGTCTAGATGGATAATGTCTAAATAAAGACATTATATGGTGAAATTATCCTAGTTGAAATTCTTTAATAATTTTTATCAAAATATTAATTATTCAGATAATTAATATTAATAAGATTACTATTAAATTAAAATTGTTTTAATTTTATTCATAAATTTTATTTGGATAAAAATTCATAAAAGGATAATTTAATTTAGCTAGATGGGTTTTATTTACTTATCTTATATTTAATTATATCAGATAAATAAAATTTTGTGTATTTCATAATTAAAAGAGTTTAATTTAGATTAAACTCCAAAGAGACCTAATTAGCTAAATAATCCTTGGTGCACCAAGTTAGAATTATATCTAGGTTCATGGTGTCTTGATCGAGTTCCCTATAGCTTATTTTTTGACTAGGTTCAGCTACCAAAGCTGAAATCAAATTAAAGTTGCTTAAGGTGAAAGTGTTTCACCTATGTAAGGAGTTTAATTTTGATCACAACTCCTAGAGAATTTCTTGTTCAATTTAGCTAAAAAGAAAAGGGATGGACGACTAAGTTATGTTTTTGAATCGAAACACTTTCTAGGAGTTAGTAGATTTTCGAGAAAAATATTTTTCTCTAAAATTCTCTTACTTCTGCCACCCCAAAAGAAAAAAAAAAAAACCACTATTGCCCCTATTTCCTTCCTTCACTAGTTGCGCCATTCTTCTATTCCTTTAAGAGAAAACACTATCTTGGAATTGTTTCAGATTGAGTGAAGGAAGAAAAGGACAACAATCATCATTTTGTTGATACTCATTGAGTCTTCTTGCTAGCACCAAAGAACAGCTGATCCTTGATAAGACTTCCATTATCATTCGTGTGGATGAGCGTTGGAGGTAAGACAAGTGTGTTGCTCTTGACCTCGTAGATCCGATTAGACACCAAGCCGCATACCTTCAAGCTTTCTTGGATTAGATTAAACCCCAGATTACGATATCTGAGTTAGGTAATTCCTTTTTCAGATGTATGATTTAATTATATTAAATCTGATTTTATTTTAACTACATGTTGGCATCCCTCCTAAAGATGTGTGGGAAGTTCGGTTATTTTTATGTTTATTATTTGCACTATGTATTTTTGCTATTTAATTAATTTTAGATGCTATTATTGCATGAGGCCAGATTATACTTGGAATACAGATTCCCTACAAGTGGTAAGGTTACGGATTACGTGTAGTACATTTAGCCTAATTCATGGTATTGACATTGTGATGTCATGTGCATTTATCTCTTGGTTTCGACCATGTAATTTTTTATAAAATAATTTTTATAAAAATTTTCTTAATTTTAGATAGCATGCTAAATGTGCATTTTAATCACTGTTAAATTATTTGGATCAATAAAAATTGTTTTAAATTGATTTGGATTAAATATTCATCAAATTATTGAAAATCGTTGTTGTTAGCCCCCTAATAGGCATTAACTATGTTGATTTTTTTTAATTTTTCTTTGCTCTAAATTAATTTTTTTTTATATTTTATATTTTGGTATTTCAATATATTATGTATACAAATTAATTTTCAATTTTATATATTTATTTTGACTCAAAGAAAGCTAATCTTGGCTTGAGTGTATAGAAATCTCAAAGCTGAAATTTTCGAGCAACTTTGGAAGATCTTTTGTCCGACGGCACCTAGAAATCCTCATGGAAACATTACACAAATTTATAGCATCTTAGGATAGCAAGTAAGTTGAATGAGATTTAATTTCCAGATTGATTTAATTGTTGGAATTTACAGTAAACGTTGCTGTACTCGTTTCACTACGAAACCGCACCAATGAATGGCAATTTGTTGTTGTTTTGGCTGTTGCTATGGATTGGTCTTTTGTCAACATCTAAAACATGTTGCCAGCATGTAAAAGTAGTCCTTAATCATTCTCCAAAGGTGGTAATCAAAGGCCATTTGCATGGCTAAGGAGATCACCTATATTGGGGACACTAATCATTAGAGTTTGACTTCTGTTGGAATTAGTTTCTGGTGACAGTCAAACACCGTTAGGAATTCAATTCCTAAAATTTATGAGTTAATTCTAGTTTGGATTACATAACCATTATCTAACAAATGAGATTCCTAATAGTCAGGAGTGGCTCAACAAAATTGGAAGGTTTTAAGACAATGTAGTTTTCCAAAATAGGCATTTTAGTAAAGAATTAAACTTGGAAATAAATTTTATAAATTGTTTCTTAACATGAATTATCATGATTTTAAATTTTAAAAAATTTCAATTTTGGAAACACTAAAGCATGCAATTAGGTGTTTATCCATTGCTGAAACAAATAACCTAAGAGTTACGTAAATATTCGTTTTAAGTTAAGTATCCTAAAAGTTAGGAATTAGATTAAATATGTTTAATCTTTTGGATGATTCTTACAGATGCTTTGTTAAATGTAATAAACTTGTTTATATACATTTATACATTGAATGCATATGATTACCATGTGATATTAGCTAACCAAAGTTATGTTATAAATTGTTGAAGCATAATGAATGGTTATGGACTTAGACCTAGTATGACTAGGTGAATGTATGGGGTTGATTTCTTGCTGAAATACCATGCTGGCAGAATTGTTTAGGGGCTGATTTTGTCATGTTTTAATTTTATCTAGCTTATTTTGTAAATATTAGGAAGTTCAAGGACTAAAATCGAAATACATAAATTTTTTTGTACCATTTTTGGGTTGGCCAAGAGCTTCATGGGCTGTTTGGAAACTGATTTTGTGTGTTTTTGAACATGTTTAGGTGTTTTAACATTTTGGGGGTCATTTTGTAATTTTAGGAAAGTTTAAGGACTAAATTGCAAAATCCATAAAAA
>JBBYHL010000009.1:6752651-6782968 GCA_038381835.1 Adansonia madagascariensis | reverse complement strand
ATAATAATAATAATAATAATAATAGTAATAATAATAATAACTAGTATCATGTTCAGGCTTCGCATCAAGTATTTTAAATATCTATAAAATTTTATTTTAAATTGAAATTGTCAAAAAACGATGAAAAAATTGTATAAATTGAAAAAGATCACTTACTTATGACTCGAATTTTCAAGTTCAACATATTTATAGAATTACGTCATGATATCACAAGAATAACAATTGTCATAGTGTTAAAAGAAGCTTAAGAAAAGAAAAAAAATTATAAAAATATAGCAATCTTCCAATACTTGCTGACATAAAAGAAACAATATGCCTAACCTAACTAAAACATAAATTGGTTAACCTTTGTAACATTTGGGTAACGAATATTATGCCAAACAACAATTTGTTATTGGACTATTATAATAAAAAAGTCACTTAATGAAAAATTTTTTGAAACATCAAATGTATTTATTTGTCTACCTTTTTATATTTACATGTATAATATTTGCATTATTGTTTATATTTGTTTGTAATATGAAATAATGGATCCAACTTGAAAACACCAACAAATATGATAATTACTCAATAATATATGTTTGTAATCTAAAATAAATCGCATGATTCATAATTTCATACTTGGAATCAAGGATTTTCTTTATGATTATAAAAGTTGCATTGGCAAATCCAATTAAAACTAAACGCTATTGTCACGTGAATAATTAGTTTATATAATATTATGTGCATAAACTCAAAAAGCTTTTATGTTTATAGGTAGCTTATTAAGTTAAAATAGTATTAGAACAACCAAATATTTAGAACTTTTTCTTAATTTTGATTTTTTTTCAAAGTCCCAAAAAGAAACATTCAAGAATTTAAGAACTTTAATGTCTATTATCGATGTAACAACCTGTACTTAAGAAACCATAAGGAAATTATGAATCATATGAGAGATCCTAAATTATTAAATATAAATAATATAACTAAAATTGAAGGAAAAAAAACATTAAGATGAATAATGCAAAAAAAATGAAAGAAAGAGTAAAAAAAGGTCTCAATCCATTTAACAATAGGTTTGCCAGCACATCCTAAGGATGAACTGCAAAAAGAAAACATGCATCCAAGTCTGAGCTAATTCATTTAGTTAATCTCAAAGGAGGAAAAGGAAAAGAGATGGAGTATAAAGATATGCATTGAATCCAACTAACTTATAGTTCTTTGCAATTTTTTGACAAAACTCCTTACTTTATTGCAATTCTCTTGATTTCATTAACAATTTCTCTATTTTCTCCATCTATATATAAAGAGGTAATAAATGTTTTAATCCAACTTCACAATACAATATTTTGATAAAATTCTCTAAAAATTAAAAAAAAAAAGAACCAACTAAAACCACACATTTATTAAGAATCTAAAAAATTAGTAACTATTTAAATGAAGAAATATCACGTAAAGGAGGAAAAAAGGTTTTTTACCTTAACTTTTATAAATCTAAAAAAAATCGATTTTTGTCTTTGTCTTGCATCAAATCAACAACTAAGCAAAAAAAAATTATAATCATGGTTTAGGACAGAGAAAAAAAATTGGTATCATGGTTCTTGCATCAATAAAAAAACTAAGCTAAACTTTGGTTCAAGTTAAATAAAGAAATAAATAAAGTGAGATGATTAATTAACATCATCTATATTTAATTAAAAAAAGTGAACAAAACGCTATTAAAATACGGGTTGCTATGGAGGGGTTATTGAGGAATTTGGTCGAACAGGTGATGGGCAGAAGGTTTTGGTGGCAATGTTAAGTATATTTTGAGTGATTTTTGAAACCTAATGCAATAAGCATAGTGGGAAAGGATTGAGAATGAAAAACATTTGAAAATTGGAGTAATTTTGACAAATTTTGAGGGTTTTGAAGAAAAAATGGTTACGATTTAAGTAATGGAAAATTTCAATTTTTAGTGGCTTTGGATGTTGATGGAGTAGATTTTTAAAATAAAATTATGAATTTTATGATGAATGACTATTTTAGATCAAGATTTTGATGAAAAAATAAAGATTAAATGAAGTTTGTGAGTGAGAAGTGATTGTATTTAGGGAAACTGAGATGAATAATGGCTTAGGCTTGATGAAAATGAGCTTTTATGCACAAGAATGGCTTAAATCAATAGTTGATATCAATGTGAACTGGGCAGTATCAATACACCGTATCGATACTTAAAGTCAGGTATCCATACAAAGAGCAATTATGGTTTTGTATCGATACCATGAACATAGTCTTGAAACTGGAAATGATTTTTGGCTTGTATCGATATAAACTAGGCAATATCGATACACTGTATCAATACTTAGAATAGGGTATCGATACAAAACAATAATGCTACATGTAGTATTGACACCATGAACTCGGTTTCAAGACTAGAAATGATTTTTGGCTTGTATTGATACATATAGCTCAGTATTGTGTCATTCTACTTATACGATATTGATTTAGACTATTTTTAACCTAAATGCTCATTAAAAAGCGTTGCAAATACAAATTTGAAAAGAGTTTTGATATCAAAATCATTTAGCATGAACAACAAATCAAATTTAATCCATAAATCAAAATCATTCAAGCATCAAGAGTCATAAAAGATCACATTAATTATAAACAAGTTGGTATATAAGGCTAGCTTTTCTAACTAAGCAAGGTAAGCATAGTTTAAACAATATTAAGGTAATGTATCAGAATTTTATGAAACTCATGAATATGGAGTGCATTCATTAAACCAAGTTCTCCTCATAGTGTGTAAAATCTATCTTTGTCAAGTGCTTTATTGAAAATATCAGCTAGTTGATGCAAGGTATTAATGAATTCAAGCACTATGTGTTTAGTTCTAGAGTGTTGAATCAAATTGTTAGTGAGACAAATGGCACTAGTATTATCATATTTAATGGGAATATGATCCATGGTAATTCCAAAATCCTCCATTTATTGTTTTCTCCATAAGATTTGGGTACAACAACTTCTCATGGATATGTACTCTGCTTTGGTCATGGACAAAGCAACACTATTTTGTTTCTTGGAGAACCATGATATGAGCATCTTTCCAAGAAATTGACATGTACTAGAAATGCTTTTCCTATCAATTTTACATTCACCAAAATTTGCATCAAAATAAGCATGTAAGACAAGAGATGATCCTTTTGGGTTCTATAAGCCTAGATTGAGAGTGTCTCTAAGATATCTAAAGATTCTTTTTATGGCAACTAAATGTGACTCCTTAGGTGATGATTGGTATCTAGCACATAAGCATACACTAAACATTATATCGGGTCTACTTGCCATAAGATACAGCAATAAGCTTATCATAGACCTATAAAGCTAGAGTTAACACATTTACCTCCTCCATTTTTTTCAAGCTTTGTTGAAGTACTCATATGTATAGATAATCCATCTTAAACCTCTGGAGTAACTCCTTTGTATACTTTGCTTGATTGATAAAGATGCCATTTTCTTTGCTTGACTTGTAGACCTAAAAAAAATATTAATTCCACCATCATGCTTATCTCGAATGCACCTTGCATTATCTTAGAAATTCTTGACAAAGAGATTCATTAGTAGTACCAGAAAATAATATCATCAACATAAACTTGAACTGCTAAAATGTCTTTGCCTTTGATTTTTATAAAAAAGTTTTTGTCAACATTACCTTTAAATAAAACCTTTATCAATTAAAAATTTGAAACCTTTTTGTACCATACTGTAGAAGCTTGCTTTAAATCGTACAAGGCTTTTGAAAGTTTAAAAACATAATTGGGATAGTAAAGATTTTTAAAACTAGGAGGTTGCTCAACATAAACTTTCTCATTAATAAAATCTTTTACAAATGCACTTTTGACATCCATTTGAAACAACTTGAAATTATTAAAACATATAAAGGCTAATAGTATTCTAATGGCTTCTAATCTAGCTATGGAAGCATAAGTCTCATCAAAATCAATTCCTTTTTCTTGACTATATCCCATAGCTACTAATCTAGGCTTATCTTTAACTGTGATTTCATGCTCATCAAGTTTGTTCCTAAAGACCTATTTGGTACTTACAATGGGATAATCACTAGGTCTTTCCATTAAATTTAAGCTTTACTTCTCTCAAATTGATTTAACTCTTATTGCATAGCCATGATCCAACTATCATCTTTTAAAGCCTTATCTAAATTCTTTGGTTTAATTTGAAAAAGAAAAGCCACATAAATTGTATGTATTCTTAAAAGAGGATCTAGTTCTTACCCTTTGATTTGGATCACCAATTATCTCACTTTCTTTACCATAAGTAAACTCTCTAAGATGATTCCTACTCTTTTAATTTGAGTTGGCTCATATAGTTCATCCTCTTTTGGAGCTTCTTGATCTTGAATTGTTTGTTCTTTCTCCTTGTGTGATGCTTCAACTTAATTTTCTTGGTAAATCTCTACGTCATCACTGTTAAGAGATACTTTTCTCAAGGTTAAGCTAGCTTCATTAAATATAACATGTATAGACTCTTCAACAACTAAAGTTTTCTTATTAAGCACTTTATAGGCTTTAGAATTTGTAGAATAGTCAAGAAAATTCCTTCATCACTTTTTGCATTAAATTTACCAAGATTTTTGTCATTATTTAATACAAAAAATTTGCATTCAAAAAGATGAAAATAGCTAATGTTAGGCTTTCTTCCCTTAAAAAGTTCATGTAAAGTAGTCTTTAAAATTGGCCTAACCATAGCTCTATGTATAATATAACAAGAAGTGTTAATGGCTTCCACCCAAATATACCTTGGTAAATCATTTTCATAAAGCATCGTGCTAGCCATTTCTTCCAAGGTTTTATTTTTCCTCTCAACAACTCTATTTTGTTGAGGGTTTTAGGAACCAAAAAATTATAACATACCATTTTCATTATAAAAATTTGTCAAAACCAAGATTTTTAAATTCGTTTCCCTGGTCACTTCCTATATTTGAAATAAAATATCCTTTTTCACTTCGAATAATGTTGCAAAAAGTAATGAATTTCTTTAAAGATTCATCTTTAGAGGTTAAAAGAAAACCCACATAAACCTAGAGTAGTTTTTCACAATAACAAATCCATACTATTTACCACCTAAGCTTATGTCCTAGTAGGATCGAAAAGATCAATATGAATAATTTGTAATACTCTAGTAGTTGAAAAGTATAAATGGGTTTGAATGAAGCTCCCCTATGTTTTCTTTAAACTCATGCAGCACATATGCTATCATTATCAAATTTCATTTTATGCAATCCAACAACAAGGTTTTCGTAGATAATTTTGGAATTATATTCGTATTAGCGCATCTTAGTCTTCCATGCATAACCAAGATAAGTCATCATTATTAGCAACAAATCAAACATTTTGATAAAATAAGTCATCTAAATGCACAATATAAATACTTCTTTCTCTATGTCTTATGAAAATAATTTTATTAGATTTAATATCAACAACTTGGCAATTCATTGATTTAAAAATTATCTTTCATGCCTTTTTCACATATTGATTAATACTAAAGAGGTTATGCTTGAAACTTTTGACAAATAGAACATTTTTAATGTTAGATGAAGAATTATTACCAATAGTTTCAATGCCTTTAATTTGTCTTTTTGAGTTATCATTAAAAGTAATATTTCCATCATCCTTAGGCCTTAGTTCCATAAATTGACTTTTGTCACTGGTTGTGTGTCTTGAGCATCCACTATCAAAGTACAAGAAGTTTTCTTTGTTGAATTTGCCTTGAAGCAATGCTCTTCCTTCTACGAACACAAAATCATATTTGTTTTTAGGTACCTAAATTTTCTTGGATCCTTGAGTACTAGTATTCAAAATTCTTATGCCTTTTGGAATCTATTTCATTTTAATAGCCTTATCTTGAGAAGTGCTAACTCTTTTAGGAATCCACACTTTTCTAATGAGCTTGCCTCTACATGTAATAACCTTCAAAGAATAAGTATGAAATGTAAGACCAAGTTTATGTCAATGAATGCATTTTCTAGATGCATCATATAATTTGTTTGTTTCATAAATAAATTCTTAAAGTGAATTTCTTTTTTAATCCCATTATAGCCTAAACCACATTTATCAAAGCATGCTTTTTGTGTTTGTAACATATCATTTAATTTTCGTTATGCCATATAAAACCTTGAGAATGAGTTATGTAAGTTTGTAACATATCATTAATTTCAACTTGTAACTTATCTACTTCCATTGTAAGCTTATTCTTTGTCATGCTCAATAATTCATTCTCTTTCTTAAGTTTAGAAACCATTTTCTTATATTTCTAATTCATGATTTCA
Organism: Adansonia madagascariensis; assembly: GCA_038381835.1. Taxonomy (NCBI): domain Eukaryota; kingdom Viridiplantae; phylum Streptophyta; class Magnoliopsida; order Malvales; family Malvaceae; genus Adansonia; species Adansonia madagascariensis. Next base: position 6,776,664 of record JBBYHL010000009.1, on the reverse strand, counting down.
AATTCTAATGCTAACTCCTTAAATGCATCTTATAACTTATCAAATGAGTATAGCTTAACATCAGAAGATACCTTGGGCTTATCAAGAGCCATGAGACATAGGTTGGCCATTTCATCATCATCGTTGTTGGATGTGTCACTATTGCTCCATGCAACCACTATAGCCGTTTTTTGTTTCTTTGAATTTTGCTTCTTCTATGTTAAATATTCAAATTTGGTGTGTCTTGATTTTTTACACTCGTAGTAAATAATTTGGTCTTTCTCTTTCTTTCTCAGCTCTTCCTTCACTATTTCTCTTCTAGGAGGTCTTTTTACCTTGTTTATCCTTATGAACTTGCTGAATCTTTTTGTAAACATGGCCATCTCTTCATCGTCATTAACTTCATCATCATTATTATCATCATTTTAAGTGGTTGATTTGAAGGCAACACTTGCCTTTTTTGATGGCTGTTGACCATGTTTGATCTTCATATAGTAGGTTAAGAAAGAACCTATGAGTTCATCCAAAGAAAGTGTATTAGGGTCCTTGGTTCCTCAATTGACTGTTACCTTTGCTTCCCAAGACTTAGGAAGACTATTAAGGAGTTTCTTCAGTATTTTTTATTTGGATAGGTCTTTTCAAATGCTTTCAACCCATTGATGATGTCTATGAACTTGTTAAACATTTCTTTGATGGCCTTATCCACCTTTATTTTGAATAATTTGTAATCAAGTGTAAGCATATTTGTTTTTTATTCCTTGACTTGATTTGTTTTTTCATGAATGGTTACTAGCTTATCTTATACTTGCTTGGCATTGTCACAAAATGAGACTCTATAGTACTCACTTAGGCCAAAAACACAAAAAAATGTGTGCATGGCCTTGGCATTTAATTGTGCAATCTTAGTATCTTGCTTATCCTATTCATTTTCTTTCTTTGGCACAACAATGTCGTAACCCTTTTTCTTAAGAATAAGTGGTCGATTGATAATGATCTTCCATACTTTATACTCATTGGCTTGTATAAAAGGCCTTATCCGTATCTTTCAATATGAGTAGTTATCACCATTGAAGAGTGGAGGTCTCATGATGGAATGGCCTTCAACTCTCATAACATTTGCATTTGTCTCAAAAGCTATTGAGACATACTTCATCATAGCTTTTTAATTCTTGTGAGCTTTTTAAAGCTTTAAGCATTATGCTTGCATCTTCCATTTTTTGAGCTATTAAGGATATTTTCTCAAGGTTATGAAACCTACGATATAAACCAAAGCTTTAATGCCAATTGTTAGCTTAAAGTAATGATTAAACCAAGAGGGGGTGAATTAGTTCTTTTAAAAAATTGATTATAAATTGACCTTTTAAAGAAGTTAAAACAAAATAAAAGTAAAAAAAGAGTTAAGAATGAGTGAAACAAACAATCAATATATAGAGGTTTGGTCCTTAAAGTCGAAACCTATGTCCTCTCTTCTTGGTACTTCCTTACTAAGGTGATTTCCATAATTCACTAAAGAAATTGTTGCCTTTGAGGTTAAGGTAAAACCTTACAACTTTATATTTTGAGGCTTAGATAGAACCTTTTAATCTTCTTAAGAATTCTACCCCAAATTCTTATTCACACAACCTCTTTGTGATATGAATGAAGTGTTTACAAAAAATTAGAACCTTTAGTAAGTAACTATTTGTTAGAATTTGAGTACAAAATACATGAGATACAAATAAACTTGAAAGAGTACAAATTGCATACAAGAAGAATGAAAAATTTAAAGATTTTGAACTTTTGATGTTCAATGCTTAATATCTTTTAATATCTCAAACTTCTTTAGCTATTAGAAACCTCTATTTATAGCTTGGAATTGATTAATGGGCATTGAGCATCAATGAGGTTGGTGGAGAGCTATTGTAGCCTTCAAAAATGCTTGTTTCCATTTAAACCAACGTTTTTGTATCAATACAACAACAAGACTACCAATACACGAATTAAAAATGTGACCATTACAAGCTATTGTATCAATACATCAAGGTTGAGTATCGATACTCATCATGTTGTATCAATACAGAGCCATTTGTATCGATACATTCAAGGGTTTTAACCAAACCTCAGCTATTATTAAGCAATGTATTGATACCTATAGGATGGTGATGTGTTTCGATACATTCGAAGGAGTTAAACATAGTATCGATACTTTGATGCATTATGTCGATACATCAATTGAAAATTTTTTATCTTTTTTTGGCTTGAATTTGACTTAAACAAATCTAAAAAATATTTTAAGTATAAATATGCATTTGGAACATGTATTTTTGAGAAAATAGGAGATATAAATTAACTTAGTATTTTTAAAAAAAATATTTTTCAATGTAATTCAAGGAAAATACTAAGTTGGAAACAATTGAGTACAACTTAATTTAGCTTAGGGTATTGTTATATCAAAACCAATATTAATTCAAAGCTAAGAAAGCTAACATAAATGTTGTATGATAAAAATCATGATTAAAAAAAGATTTTATGAAATAAAATAATATAATACTTATGTGGAAATAGTTCTTGGTAGCCTCCCTCAATGATAGAGGGTTTTTTAATAACCATTGTTTACGAATGAATTTTATTTTAACCAAAATTATTATTATGGAAATTTCAAAGTAAAAGGCTCAAAAAAATTCGGCCTAGATGATGCAAAATTTAAGAGAATCTTTGATGCTAAAGATTTTCATTTTATTTTTAAATTAAATGAAATGTTTTTTAGAAAATCAAAAAATTTACAATAAAGTGAATTATGTCGATTATTTTAAAATATTAAAATCAAGACTCTTTTTTCAAAACCAAAGATAGCATATAATTATATGATACCTTTTTTTAAATAAGCGTTGTGAGGTGCTAATACTTTTTCTTGTGCGTAACTATACTCCAAACTCAACTTTATTCTTTTGTGAATCAAACTTATCTTTAATAAAGACTAATTATATGATTAGTCCTTATACTAATAAAAAATTAGAGATTTAGTCCATCTACTATAATTAATATAAATTGAAGCTCATATTATACGAATTTGACAATATTAGTCCAATTGATAAATTCATTAAAATTTATTTTGTTAAATGTGTTGATATAGCTATTGACTTAATTGACCTGATTTTTAGCTTTGCTGATGTGACACTTTCAATTTGATGTGAAAGTAAAATGATGTTTGAGTTTTTGAATCCCATGTGGCATATTTATTGTATTAGATAGGTCATTTCTTGTATAAGAAAATGCCGACATGGCATTTTATTGACAATATTAATAATAAAAAATCCTAATTCTACTAAAAAAAACTAACTTTTTTCTTTAATATTAATTAACTAATTAAATTTTTTCTTTCTTCTTCGTTTTCTTCTTCTTCATTGTGTGCAGCTCTTCTGAAGCCAGTATAAAGGTCAGCTATGCCGTATTTCTTCTGCCATATCACTACTGCCTCAACTTTCTTTTTGTTTTTGTCTTTCTTTCGTTTCGAAGTTAGCCTCCAACATTCTCTTCCCTTTCATTTATTCTTTCTTTCTTCTTTGATCATTGCATCACTATCTCTAAATCCAATTGTTAGGTAGATGACCAAATCTAAACCAAACTCTGACGTCTACTCCATCTCGTCTCGATGGAGACCCCAACATGAATACAGCTCGTTCATTCCTTAATCTTTCTCTTACTAGAACCTATTCTATATTTCCACCAAAATTTCACTACAAATCTTTCATAAACTCAAATATATAACTTAAGGTGTTAGATTTGCACTGTGTTGTTGTCTTTTTTTTTTTTTTTAAGTTTTTGGTTAATTAAGGTTATGAATAGTTTTATTGATTTCTGAAAAATATGGCCATGAGTGGTTTGAATGATTTTTGGTTATTGTATTATTTTATATTTATGTTGATTTATTACTTTGATTATTTTGTGATATTTATGTTGATATGGATTCGTGTATTAGTTTTTTTTAATTTTGTTTAATTCGAAATTAATTGTTGATTATGGTTGTTATTGGCTTTTTTATTATTCTTGGCTTTGTTCTATTTTTTATTTGAATATAAAACAAAATACAATTTCAATTTTTTGTTGATAATGGTCTTCTTTTGTTAAAATTTTCAGATTGGAAGTTGACCCTCTATCCTTTAATTTAATATTTACTTTATTTATTTGGGATCTAGCAATTAGTTCCTTAGGGATTACAAAGGTATTTTTAAAAAAGTTTTAGATTTTTTACTTACCTCACTATCAAATAATAAGTCAAGATTTTAACATTATTTATCCATAAAAGTTTTGAGAGTTTGGTTTAGGAAAAAAGAGGAATAAGAAAAAAAGAAAAGTAGATTAGAGAAAGAGGTTGTACAGACCAAAAACAGAAGAAGAACAAGGAAGAGATGAAGACAAAAGGCCATGTGACCGACCATGGATGACAAAGAAGAGAGCAAAATGCTTGAAAGAGGATCCAACTCTTAATACTAAAATAACAATAGCCTTACTTTGTCGTTGGCTTCCATAATCAAGATATGACATCCAATTTCTACGATCAAGTCACTAGTAGCTTTCTTTTCCTCCATTCCAATTTAAATATCTTTCAAAAACCTCTTCTCACTTTATTTTTTTCATTTCTCTTTTGTCAAATCTTTTTTTTATTTTTTTAGACTTGTTTCAAATTGAAAAAACCTTTTAAGAATAAGAGAGATAAGAGAAAAAAAGATAGAGGGTCTAACTGGTGTTCCTTACTAAGGGTTATAGAGAAAGACAAAGAAAAAAAAGTGAATAAAGGTGGTCTTCAGATCATTCACTGGATAATGGCTAGATTAGGTGGTTTTGAAAATGAGTCAGGATGGGTTTTTACATCTATGAACATGCCAACCATTGAAGAGAAGGAAAATTTTTTTTTTGGTTTGAAATAAAATTCTTTTCTTTTTTTCATTTATTTTTTAAATCAATAAAAGGAAAATTATTTCTTATATTGTTTATAGGGCTGTTAGCTTTTATAATTATTAATCTTTTTCTTTCAAATTCATGTGTTTTGTGAACATTTATTTCTTTACTTAGTTCTTTACATGTACATTTTATAGAAGGTCATCGCATTTTTATATTGGAGTGGGTGTAAGGCTCTTAGTAGTTTTTTTATGGATAATTAGGATGATTGATTTTTTTTCTTTTTGGGGTGAATATTTTTATAATTATTGTATTATTAATGGAAATGGTTTCTTTTGTGTACATGTCCTGATGAAGTTAAGTGAAATGATAGGTAGCTTGAAGCTTAAAACTTTTCATAGGCAATGGAAGCATAACGGATAGAAAATGAAGGTTTCAAAGACCCTTTTCTTTAACAAGAAGTAAGTTATTGTTTTCGATATTAGATGCATTTTCTTTTTAATTTTTGAAATGTTTAATTTCAATCTTTGTTTGTTTACCGTATGAGTTAACATTAAGTAAACTACGTTTTATGTAACTTTAGGAATCTAGAGAAGATCTTATGGGGTGAGAACATAGATGATTACATTTTTGAATCAGCTAAAGTGTTCACTAATGAAATAAAGCTGTTGCGCACTTAAAGGTATTCTATGATTTATTCGTTGTCCTTTTTTTTTATATTATTTTATATTATTTTTCATGCATGTTTTTATTTGAATTATGAATGCACTATTACATTTTTAGTCTGTTTGTTTAGGATATTATTTGTGTGTAATATAATATGATAAATCCATTTATGATTTTTTTAGCCACAAATGTAAGGTTCTTTGATTTGCACTGTAGTGTATTTTATTAAAATTATATACGAATTCTCTCATATGATGTTGGCTGATTATTAGGATGGTACTAAGAATGTAACTAGCTTATCCTACAACAAGAACACTCCCATATTTGTCATGGGTTTTAATGAGAAGGATTACAAGTTAGAATATGATATTATTTCTAACATTACTCATTTTACTAAAGTTTATCTTTGATTGTTTTTCTTGAATGACTTAATCCTCACACTTTGTAATTTCTCCATTTATCTTTCCTTGACTTACAGGTCATTTATTACAAATTTTGGCATTGTTCAAGGTCTTGTGACAAGTGTTTACTTTATTACTTGTAACTTTTACAACAAAATTTTTGCAAAGTTAACCAACTTCGTCTGTTCTATATTAATTATGCTATTTTACTTTTACTCAACTACGCAAAAAAATTTAATTGAAATTATAAATAACAAAGAAAACAAGAAAAGGCCAAGTAAAGTAAAAAAAAATAAAGGAAAAAATGAAAAATGGTTGATGATTTTTTTCTATTTTGTTGGTTTATTTTTAGTTTTATTTTAATTGACTTCTTCTAATGAAAATGAAATTATATCTTTTATCATCGTTTTCTTTTTGCTCTCTTTTTGTGATGGATTTGAATTTTTTTGCTTAGTTAATGAGTTTTACCTTCTTACATGCATGAATTTTTTTATTAACTTAACTAAAAATACAACTTTTGATGAGCTGAATACTTTCTTTCTCAAATGAAAAAAAATTTCATATAGTAAAAGTTCAAACAGTGTTTATTCTTGGTTTTTCTTAGCAAACTCATGACCTACTCTATATCTTTTGCTATACAAAGATGAATGCCACAAAAGTCAACTTCTCATTTCACTTGATTTATATTCATTGTTGTGTTGATTAGTGCTATTGATTTGCTATGTTAAATGTTATATATTCATTCCGTTTATTATGCTAGCATTACATTATTATCTTTTCTACTTGCTAATACTATGTTTTTTGTTGATTTTTAATATAATAGAGTTTGACAGTAAAATGATTGTATAATTAGAGAAAAACAAATAATTTTTTACATAGTTTTTCTATTATTCTAAAATAATAATACACCAACAAAGCTTTCATTACTCTTTGCATCAATATCATTGGTAAAATTCATTGTGTTACACAATTTAATAAAATATAAAAGGATTCTTTGTCTTAAACTAGAATAGAAAGGTAAAAAAAACTTTTACAAGCATATGCAACCATCATCTACATCTACATCTACATTATTTTTGAGTCCCTTAAGGACTGTAAATGTATTGCTTGAATCATCAGGACTATTCTTATTATCTCTATTTTTTGTCATTGGTATTAATATTACATGCTGCAAAATGTAGAAAAATGTTGATAAGATGTCCTATCTTTCCTTTTTCCCTTCTTTACTTGCTTCCATCTCTTTCTTCCTCACCTGCTTCTGTCCTTTTTGTTGATTTTCTTTTTTTTTTCACATCTGCTTCAACTAATCATATACTGGGCTAAGGAGATTAAAGGTAAGGAGTTTTAATTTTTTCTTTTTATTTCTTTTGTTTATTTCCTTTATTCTTATTTTTTATTAAAAGTTTTCAATTTCCTTTTCTTTCTTGATCAATTTTTCTTGATTTTTTTGTCTGAAAATTTAAAAAAAAGGCTAATAGATGTTCATGGGCACATGGGTTGCAGTAATTGAGAAAGGGAGAGGCAAAAGAAAACAAAAAAAAAAGAACGAATGAAAATTAATCTCTTTGAGAAGTTTTACCAGATTCTATAAAATAGGTAATCAAGAGGTTTATATTTTTTTGAATTTGCTTGGAATTTAATTTCTAATTTTTATTTTTTAATTTTTTATTTAGATTTAGTTGATTAATTTTTTGTTATCATAATTATAATAATTATATGTAGATTGAAGGAATTGTGTAACAACTAGTGTCGTCAAGAGATCACGAAAGGATATCAACAATGATCAGTATGCTTATCACAAAGTCTACTTACTTGCTGCAAGAAAATCATAATAAGGTTGTTGTGCTTAGCGATTTGATTTTGCTGAAAGGAGACTTCTTAAGGAAAAACAATTGTATGAGAAATATAATTCTAATGAGTTTATACTAAATTTGTCATATTGGTAACTTTTCATTCTTTTATTTTCTAGTTAGAATTGGCAGAAATTTCTTTCCTTTTTCTTCAAAAAAGAAATCAAATTTTTATATTGTAAGGTAGGTTTGAATAATGATTGCAATAGATCATTATTTATGATTTTGGCTCTATCCATTGCTGATATGGACAACTAATATTTAATACAATTGACCATAGTAACGTTCATTACATCTATAACCATAATAAATGTGAATAGCCATAAATGTCTCCACGAGTACAATTTATATCAGACATGAAAGTATTTAAATATTTAAGTATTTAATTATGCATTTTTATAGATCCTAGAAAGTGGATAAGATTTTTGTTATTTTTCAGAATCTATAAAACATCTTGGAATTTTGTCTTCATATTGCTTCAAGCTTTTCCTTCATAACAAATTGTTTATATTTTTGGAGTTATAACTATAAACATATGGTTTTTTAGACATAATCTTATTTCCAAATGTTGATTAATAACAATTATGAATATTATAATGTTATTAAGTTTAGACTTAGTTTCTGCATAGAGTTGTTATTTATATTTTCATTCTAATGCTCAAGTTTTCACAGCTTAGTTTATTGCAAAATTTTAATGATGCATACAACATCAAAACTAAAATTCCAATATTAATTTTTGTGTGTGCTTAAATTGGTTATGTTATAATAGAAAGTAGATTATGCTTTTGGAAAATACTATGCAAGTCAAAGACTAAAGATTTGAGCCTTTTATGGTGTTTTTAGATTTAAAATATGAAGTTATTAATTTTAAACAATCTTCATTTTAAGTGCACTTTTCTTTTTGTTTCAGGATAAAACTTCTGCGAGTTGCATGAGTTAAACTTAAGCTAAATCTGTGGATTTGTGGCCATGGCAATTAAGATCCTCCATGTCTTTTGATTATGTGTCACATAGAAAGAGATGAAGATGCAAAAATGAAGAAGAAGATAGAGGCAATTCAAGAAATGAAACAGAAGGAAGAAAAGCTAAATAATGTGGAGTATCTTAATCAATCTTTTATTGTAAAAGAATGCAAAAGTGATAATGAAGTACATGATCAAATACATTTTAACTTCATTTTTTATTTCAACCATTTAGATTTTCAACATTGGATTTTTTTAATCCTTTTATTTCTTTTACAAAAAAAAAACTTGAAAAGAGCTTTATTTTTGGTATTTTTTTTGTTAAATTAAACAAGAAGTCAGCTAAGGAAAACAAGATGAATGAAACAGGAAAACATTCCATCTCAACTACAAAGAGCATGGATAATGTTATCCATAACTAGTTTGAATGTGTAAGCTTTCTCAATTTAAATATATTTTAATAATATATTACAACTTTCTTATTCCATGAATAAATTTAAAAAACTTAATGATCCATAAGATAATTCATAAATTGTGCTCCATGAAATATGTTAGAAATTATAAATTAGGTACATTCAATGGTAAAAAATAACAACAAATTGTTGGAAAGTGCATTAAATAAACAAAGATATAGAGTTGAAATTAATTCACTATTTTTAGCAACAATAATGATTTTATCATATTTACATTCACTATTTTAACTAGTTTTTTGACTTGCCATTTACAACAATAATGTTAAAGAGATTGTGTATGTGTTTGGACATGAGTATTTTTCATACTTGAGTCAAAATGCTCAAATGGAAGCTGCTAATGACATTAAAGAAAATGTGGTATAGGTTTAGCTGCTCCCACGTTAGGTTCACTTCTAAAGCCACCCAACACCTTAGTGTAAAAATTAGTTTACCTTTGAATAGCTATCTATTAACATGTTTAAATCTTATTAGAAACATGAGTACAATGATGTTTAACATAGACTTGTTATTTCAGAACCAATAATTGTTATTTCAAAATGATATTTAACTTGTGTAATGTGATGTTAATCTAATTACTTTCAACTTAATTCTAGAACCAACCAATCGATAAATAAGATTAATTATTAGCTGCCTAAAGCTAGATTAAATAAGAGCCAGAGTTCCTTTGTGGATAGATTGCTCAATTTTGCAAGAAAGCTCAAAATCATCTCTTTAAGATTGGGTTTGCCTTCATGCCTTCGAATCTACGAGAAAGAAAGCCATAAAAACCCTATTAGTGATAAAGTAAACTACACTAGCAAAATTAATCATATTATGTATCTAGTTCAAACAAGTTAAAATTTTCTAAGCTGTTAGAAAGCCCTTAAAATATATTAATAAGCTTTTTCACTAGTCTTTAGCAAGGAAGGATTTATCTAAGAATGAAAAAGGCTCAAAAACTACCCTTTTAACATCAACTTAAAGTTGTAAGCCTATACTCTCTTTCTTTTTTTATTAGAATTACACATATTGATATGTACTGTAGTAGACTGAGCTACCTAGAAATTATTTGTTTTGCTAATTCAACTTTATATGAGAACTAGAAACTAGGCAACATCAAATTTCTTTTAAAATTGGCTTTACGTCCTTCTAAAACTAGATATTCATATTTTTTAGAGTCCATCAATAACTCTTGCTAAGATATGGTATCATTTGAACTTACATTGGCCAAATTGATATCTTTCAAATACAATCCATGGCATCTTCTAATATTATGTTTAGAGTTTTATTATAATAACAACTATTAACTTTTTTGTTTCCTAAAATTACAAATATTTGTGTCTTGTGTCTTTTCGTCTCTCTAACTCCCTTCACCTTATCTCACTCACATATACATGTATATCTTCCCCCTTTTAATTGGGAATTTCTAAAGTGTAAGGTTTTTCAGCAAAAAAGACTAAGACAAGGATGACGGTATTATAAACATAAAACCACAAAATTAGTTTTAACTCTATTCATTTATAATATTTTATTAATGTTACCCAAAAAAATAGTTCTCACAACATCACACGGACATAACACTAGTTAGATTGGAATTTTGAGTTACGATTAAGGAAATTTTGGAGATTTTGTTGGATTGGATAATTTTTTATTCGATTAAAATTCATTAAAAGTTAGATTTTCAAGTGTTGCAACGTAATGAATACGAATCCAACACGTTACTTGGACTAGTAAATTTGTTTTTTTGTTTCTTATATCGAGACGAGACTTAGTAAGTCAGATGAATGTGTTCATATGTATATTATTTTCCTTGGTTTTCTCATGTGAATATTTCATAAAGTATATTTATGTGTTGATTTTTCATGATTTCATGCATGTTGATGTTGATTTGAGCTTTGGTATATATTAGGACATATATTTATGTTGATATTCATGAAATTATGTGAAAAAAAATTATTTTTGTTTGTTATACATGTTGGGCGAAAATGATGATGGCCTTGGATAATTTTTCTTGCTTGATTTTATGACATTTTGGACTATTTTGTCATGTTTGAAACTTGTAGGGGCCTAAAAATAATTTTTTCAAAATTTTTAAAGCCTTGGAAAGGTATTTCCATGCTTGGTTGAACCTACAAGGGTTTATTTGTGAAATTTTGATTTTTTAGGTTATTTTGCAATTATAGAAGCGTAGTTACCAAAGTGTAAAAATTGAAAAAAAAATTCTAAGGCCATCCATGCTTGGCTGAATACCTTTAGAGGTGTTTGTTATGCATTTTTAATATGATTAAATGCGTATCATGCATTTTAAACCTTTTGGGTGCTTTTTCTTATAATTTTAGAAAGTTTAGGAGCTTATCTACAAAAATTGAAAAAAAATTGTTACAAGGCCAAAGGTACCTAGTCGAATACTTCATATAATTTTTGGTATGTTTTCCATGTTGATTTTGATGTATTTGATATTTGATTTTGTAATTTATTTTATGTAGGGACTATTTTGCAAAGCTAGAAAACATTAGAGTCCTTTAAGAAAGCCTTGCATTTGTAAGGTTAAAAAAGTCATTTCCCATATTGAATTACCCATTTAAGGTATTTTGGTCATTTAGAAAACACTTTTATCATTTTTACCCATTTTGGAGCTTAAATGAAATTTTGAAAAACTTAGGGACCTATTAGTAATGTTTGCATTTTGGGTCATATTCAATGTCAAGGATACCCATTTAGGGCAAATTTGTTATTTCACATCGAGTATTTTAGGTTACTGGGATACTTATATATCAAAGGCACAACCTAGGGGTATTTTAAAATCACTAGGATACTTTCATGTTGAAAATGCATAATAGGGATAGGTTTGCCCTTTTATAATGATATCGAGAGGTTACTAGGATGCTTTCATGATGAAGGTAGAACATAGGGACATTTTAGTTTTTTACATTAAAACTAAGTCGTATGTGATTACTAAGATGCTTATATGTCGAAGGTGCACAATAGGAATAGGTTTATTCATTTATAATATCATCGAGTCCTTTAAGTTATCAGGATACTTTCACGTTGAAGGTAGACTTTAGGTACACTTTAGTAATTTACCTTAGAATCGAGTCCTTTAGAGTCACCAAGATACTTTCATATTGAAGGTGCAATTTAGGACATTTTAGTCTCTTTGACCAAACCCAAGTCCTTAGAGTCTAGCTTTGCACTTTTTGTCAAAATTGAGTCTTAGGATAAATTTTTATTATTTCTTATAAAATTATAAGTTTTAAAATAATACGTGAAATTTCTCTTAGCATGTGAAAAAACTTTCGTAGATTATTTTAATAATGAGATATCTTTTTAAAAATGAAAAAGTGAGATTTTTGAATTTTGTAAAAAATAAAACCTTTCTCATTCCTTTGGCCCTTCGATGGGGTGCGAAAGATATTTTGATTTTTAAAATCTTTTATATTCTCTAACTCTCCAATGGGGTGCGAAAGATAATGATAAAAAATTTCGTGTTTCTCCAGTTCTCCAGTGGGGTGCGAAAGATATTTTGATTTTTAAAAATATTGAAAACCTAATTTTTTCATATAGAATAATAAATTTGTTTCATAAAATTTTATTTTTATATATGAGAATTATAATTAAATATCGTATATTGAAACTGAATAAAAATCAACTTTGAAGTTAACATGCGATTAATAAGGTACCAATCGTCAAGCATCATAAAAGGGATCGATCCTTACTTATGATTGTAATGACTCTCGGATTTTTTCACGTGATCTTTAGTATAAGTGTAAACCTCGGAGTTTGTTTTTAAGGGTTTCATAACCCTCAAAATATGAACTCTACTAGGTGACCAATCTCACTTAGCCAAAATAGATTGGTGGTGACTTTAAAATAAATGGTCATTTTGTAACGACTATTTAGGGTTAAGTCGAGTGAACGATTCATCTTGGCAGCCTAATCCTTGAAAACAAAAAAAAATAATGATATGGCTCTTAGAAATAAAAAATAATTATAAAAATAGAGATATATAGGAACGAGCGGTACACCTGCTTTTTAAGTCAGGCTAGTCAGGATTGCTATCCAAGCCATGCTGCGATAACTTGGTGACTCCATCGGGGACAAGTTAGAGAGTCAGGCTTAAAATTAATTATGTGTTAACTAAATTTTGATTGATTCAGTCTCACTCAGTATTCAACTATAATTCCTAGTATTTTCAAAGCAAAATTTTCAATATATTTTTTTATTTATATGGAAGTTCTACTATATATTATTCATATTTTTTAGTAATCCTTTTGTTTCCTTTACAATGTTACTTTTAGGGGATTTAGGATAGTGGTATTATTATTTTTGAAAGAGTCGAGCCATAGAAGGTTTGTTTGTCCCCCTCCACACACTATGCACATGTATACCATTAAATTTTCCGCTAGGCATATAGAGGGGCATAGGTTATCCAATATTCTAGGAAGAGGTGAAGTAATTCTACCTTCTGAGGTGTTAGCCTCTGTCTAGGCCAGTGAAAAACCTATTGGATGTAAATTCCTATACCTGCCTGAAGTGTTGGCCTCATTATAGGCATAAAAGATACTCCCACTCAAATTGAACCCTTTCGAGCATAAACACACGATGGGTAAGGATTAAGGTACCTCGTCAGTTCTTTTCAGACTCAGGGAACAATTCGAGAACTTGTTTAGATGTCCAACCTGAGCTTCATGTAATGAACTCTAAGGGGCTCACGTCGTTATAGACGTACTTGATTTTAGAAGTTACTTAATTAGATACACATATGGGAACATTTATTATCTTTTTCTTTTTATTTTAGTTCTGAGCATGTAAATCAAGTGATGATAATAAAACATTCTCATGTATGGTAAGATCTTTGTTTCACTTCAAAAGGTGTCATCATTATTTTAGTTCAAATATCAAGTAATGATGAACAAAAATCGTCACTCATAGTACGATGACTTCGTTTTGCCTTGTAAGCCATTCTGTAGTCTTGACTATACAGTCTAGACTTTTAAGTCAAGTGATGATGTTTGTACATCATCTCTAGTGACAAAGCCTTTTTATTTACCCTAATAGACGTTGTAATGCCTAAAAGGGTTCGCTTGGGTCAATTTTTTCTCATATAAATTATTAATTTCCTGTGCTAACCTTTTTCTTCCTTTACACATAGGGCAATAATGAATGAACATTGTTCTACCTATAATAAGATTGATCCTTTTTCTTTAAGACACCATAATGCCTGTATATGTTAGGTTGTATATATTTGTTACTTTGCTGCAATTTTCTTTGACATTATATTAATTTCATCCTTGCAGGGCAAAATGAATGTTTTCTCATATTTAAGAGTTCTTTAAAAGAATTTTCTATTTCAAAGCATAAGTGTCAGGACTATCAAATATTATTGACCATAGGAGATGAATTTTTAGCATGCTTAGAAAGAATAGAAGCAACCCATTATGTAACACAAGAAAGATTGATGAAACGGCAAATGGAGATGCAAGCACAAATTTTTAAATTGGTGGAAACAATGTAAATTCAAGAAATTAAGGGAATAATCCTAATGTCGTTGTCAGCTCATCCAGGGTAGAAACGCAACCCTTACTTTTAAAACCCCTTGTCTCTAAATCGACATCATTTTGTGAAGCATGCATGTTCAGTGCTTAAATGAGATAAAAATGTTTCTTAAAAAGCAAATATTTTCAAAAGCATGATGATAAAAAGTCTTGAGAATACTAATGATCAATGTTGAAAATAAGCTTGTATCCTTGCATTCATTTTCCTGTAAATAAAACTATAATCATTTTGAAGACCCAATATTTCAGGGAAGTAATTGTAAAGTTCCTAAGTCATGGTTCTCTAGGTAAAGAGCTAAACAAGAAAATTTTTGTATCACCTATGGGAATTACTAAAATTTAATAAAGAGAAAAATCATTTTGAAAAAATTTAAAGATATCCAAAAATCCTTAAGTACCTTATCTTGTTAACTCTTCGTTGGAGAGACCAGCTTCGAAACTAAATCCATCCTTTTTCTAACTTGACCTTTTGATCCTAAACCCTTCACGGCCAATCTTAGTACCTGTTAGAAAGATAATGTTTTTGAGAATTAAAGGAACACCAAATTTGTTTCAAAGAAATTCATGTTTCATACAACCAAATCCATTCATGCCTAGAAAGATAGGGCAAACATCTTATCTGCCTTGAAATTGTTGGGCTTGCCTAAGGTTTTTTTTTTTTATCTTTTCAACTCATTTTAAGAAAAATAGATTATCATTTAGGATTTTTTAAACGAGAAATCATTACTCTTTAAGATACTTAACTGTCACATGTTTTTAACTTAGAAGTATTAAAAAATATATATATTTTTTAAGATTATTTTGAGAAACTTGTAAAGGTGTCATAAAAGAAACAAGGTTTTCTTAAATTGAAAGGCAACAAATTGGAATAAGAACTGGCCCATGAGAAAAAAAAGGTGAAATAAAAATTTGACATTGAGAATTCAAAAATCATTAGGATAACATCCTTTCTAGGGTATGAGAGGATCGAAGAATGTCCTAATATTAAAATTGATAAGAATAATTAGGCAAGACCTGGAAGATGACAAAATAAAGTTTCGATTTTCATATTGTTCAAATCACAGGCATCATCTCTCATCTACATTTGCATTGCTTCATGTGCATTTGCCCTATACTTATACTTACATTTGCGTTTTGTCATGTGCATCTACACCACAAATGACACTAGCTTTATATCAGTTCAAGTGCATTTGTCTCTTAAATTTGTTTCATGAGCATTTGCAATGATCTCGACAATTGCATTCTTTGAGCAGTGTCTTCATTTTTGGAATTGCATTGTCATACTTACTAAAATAATTGCAATTGTATCACCCATTGAGTAGTCACATGAGTTTTCAAAGTTTTTGATAGTGAAATTCGAAGCATTCAAAAGTTTTATTTCAAAACAAGTCTTCAATGGTGAAATTCAAAGCATTCAAAAATTTTTTGTTTTAACAAGTCTTTAATAGTGAAATTTGAAGCATTCAAAAGTTTTTGTTTCTTAACAAGTCTTTAGTGGTAAAATTTCAAGCATTTTAAAAGAATTTTTGAAGTCTTCAATTGTGAAATCTGAAGCATTTCAAAGAGTTTTTAAAGTCCTCAAATTTGAAGCATTTAAGAAATTTTGTTTCAAAACAAGTTTTCGATGGTCAAATCTAAAGCGTTTTAAAAGAGATTTCAAAATCTTCAATGGTAAAATTTGAAGCATTTAAAAGAGTTTGTTTAAAAGCAAATCTTTACTGGTGAAATTTGAAGTATTTTAAAAGAGATTTCAAAGTCTTCAATAGTAAAATAAAAAGCATTTAAAAGAGCTTTTTTAAACAAAAATCTTCGATGGTGAAATCTGAAGCATTTAATAAATCTTCTTGCAAAACAAGTTTTTGGTGGTGAAATCTTAAGCATTTTAAAAGAGATTTCAAAATCTTCAGTGGTGAAATTCAAAGCATTTAAAAATGTTTATTTAAAAACAAATCGTCGGTGGTGAAATGCGAAGCATTTTAAAAAAGATTTCAAAGCCTTCAATATTGAAATCCTAACATAAAATGAAAACATAAAATCAGTTAAATGAAAACTTCCTAACATAACTCTTTAATAATCATATTTGTCATATTAAAAGGTCAATTTATGGAAAAAAAAAGAGAAAAGTACATGAAGAGTTAAATGCGGTATGGTTGCTGATGTGATTGGCAAACATGATGGCAGGGCATTTATGTTAACAAAAGATTTCATTTATTAAATGCTTGTGGTTTTTATTGACTGCACCATAGTTATTCTTAACTAGCTCTAGTTTTTTGAGTTTGCTAGTTTTATATTTATATTGAAACAAAACTTTTAGATGAAGTATAGTTCTAAGCAAAGTTGTTGGATTAGCCAGTGCACTATTATTTCTTCCCACTTCACTCTTGTGCAACGATTTTGCTTGGTTATTTTATTATATGTCTATATACACACACATATATACTTGTATCTATGTGTGTATATGTATGTTATATATATATATAAATGTATACATGCATTGGTGCTTGTTTTGTCTTTTATTTTACTGTAAGTTTGCTTTTTCTTACCCCCTCAACCACTTTTTTAACCTTTAGCTACAGATAAGATTAAGTTTTTCTGTGCTTGTTATGTTTCCTTTGTTCCTATCCCATTATTCATATCTGTGCATTTTTTGTTTTTTTGTTTATATTTACAGCTTTGTTGCTTTGCAATGATTGTTTTAATCTTTTTACACATAGTGTATATACAATCTGGTTTCCTATGCATGTATCTTTCTTGTATCGTTTATGCATCATATTTTTGTCTATCTCTGCATTTTCAACTACTAACGTTGTTTTAAATTGCTTGTATCTTTTTTCCCCTTTTTTATGATTCTTGGAGATGAATAATGTCAGAGATTTTGTTAAACTTTCAATGTAATCGATATTAGAAGAGCTGATGATCAAACTAAATCTTCCATTGCCATTTTATGACATGGAGCAATGTGGATTTAATTTATTCAGAGGCTTCATTGACATAAATATAAATACACTTGTTAGAATATACGAAACTTTTTCAAAAGGTTTAACTAATTTTTATGAAAAGGTAGCTGAAATTTGTAGTGATTTTTTAAAAAAGGTCAAAAATATTGATGTGGTGGATATTAATAATCATAAAAAATTGCGGTATCAGTATATGTATAAGGATTCAGTTTAATAGAAGCAAAAGATGTGTGTTGAGAGTTTTCAAATGCTTTTTAGCTATCTTATCTTCAAGAATTGTATAATGAACCGTTCATGAAGTATGTGCAACTTGTTAAGGAGAATTAGAGAATATCGACTGCTCTGAAGTGGTAGAGAAAGTACTACCCATCTCTGATGAACAAGCTGATCATATTTCCTTTTCTTCTATTTGAGGTAAAACTTCATGCCATGAATCCAATGTTTTGCATAGACAACTATGGATGATGGCTTTTATATATGTATACACATGCATATCATTAATATGTGTTTGTTCTTGTCCTTTGTATAACTGGTGCATAGCAATGAGATATTAAAAAACAACTAAGAAACTTCTTTTTTTTATTATTCTTGTCCAAAATATAGTACCATTCTAATCAGTTGTATATCAATAATGATAATGCTTTCCATGATGGATATTAAAACAAATCAATTTTCCCTTGTTCAAATTATGATGCTATTGAATAAATAAATAATTTAAAGCAAAAACTCTATTATTTTTAATGATGAAAAAAAGTATTATTATAATATAAAAAGGTGCACCAAATGATACAAGAACATTATTGTTTATTTAAAATATATGAATATAGCCTTTTCAATGGATGATAGAAAAAATAGTGTTGTATGTAATTTTTTTATATTTTTGACCATCTAAACTACTATTATCTGTAAACTCTAAACTTTCTCTTGCAAACAAATTTTTTGAAGTCTTATTCAATCTTATCTTCGCATTTTAAATGGCGAAGAAAACAATAACATTTTTAATATTGTATGACAACAATATGGATTGCAAATCAACACAAATTATTGTAAATATCCAACAAAAGTCTTTTGCTATTGTAGATAGCTTTTGTTATCTGCTAATGCTCAGCTATTAAAACAAAAAAGTTCGACTATTTTAATCGATGGCTATGTTAACTTTGTTTATTGTCCATCTAGCCATTTAATTTGGTTATAAATGTTCGTGGCCATTTTTCTAAAGTTATAATTGTACAAAGATTTCGTAAAAAACATTTGAAAAAAAATCCTGGTAGCTTCCTCATTGTCGTTTATATAAATGCAGCCATACATTATGTTGTTTTCGAAGTTTCAATAATAAATTTGAGATAGTACGTTTTCGTGTGCAGTGAGTTGTCTTTAGCTTGGTTTAAATAGTGTGTTAAACTCTGTTAATAACAAAAAATTACAATTGTAGTCTTCCCATCATTCTTATTAAGCAATCACATCATCCAATCTTCTTCTTTGAATTTAAGTACTTTTTTCCTTTGAAAGTTGAAAGTTGAAAGTTTTCATCAAAATAATTTATTATTCTACGCAATAAAAAACTTGATTTTATCAAAATTTTAAGACTCTTACTAGAATTTTATTCACGGGTAAAAACTTTACTTAACAAGAGTAAAGTCTGACTTAAGATCTATAGTTTTTTTTATTGATATTGTTTAGTTCTTGAGAAAAAAAAGTTTTGATCTTAATTTATATTTATAATTTAGTGCTTTTGTGAATGGTATAAAGTAGACTTAGATTTTAAGCAAAAATCTAAACCTTGATGAGGACTGGCATTTGTAGTCAAAAGACAATCATGTTCTCAATTATGACCTTAATTTTTTTTTTGGTAAAGGTAGAGGAGAGAAACGCCTAATCTAAAGCATTTGTTCTTTTTTAATCGATCGTTTTTTCTTTTTTTTCTTTTTTAGCCATGAAAAATATCCAATCTATTTATCCACCTAAAAAAATGTCTTGCATATGCACGACACAAATTAGAATAAACACAGAATCGTTCAAACCATTTGTTAATAGAATTTATAGCATACATAATAATAATGATAATAATAACACAAGCATAGCAATAATCAAAGTATTTATGCACAAAAGCATTATTGCTCCATTAACTGTGATACATTAAAGAAAAGTTATTTTTGAATAGAGTTAAGCTTGGTGGATATGTACCATGACCCTAAATCCAAATAGTTTAAAAAATACACAGTGGTCACCCATGTTAAGCGTGCTATCTTGTACAAATTTCTTCTATCCAACCGAAAATGCCTTGTTCTAGCTACTATATATACACTTCATTTTCCACCTGCCACAAAGGCGTAGGATTAGGAGAATGAATCTGGTTTTTTTGTGCAGTAGATATTTCAATGCAAAGTTTTGAGAAAAATGCTGTAGTAATTTGGTAAATAATGTAATAAGTGATTTGTCATTGTCTTTGATAAAAAAAATCAAAATTGCATTTAGATATGTATTATTAGGAGATAACTTGATGCAATATTTGAATATATCAATTTACATTCAAAGAAAGGAAATTCCTCATCGTTTGGATTTTCTTCCACCTTTTACCCCTTTATTTCTATTTCATGGGCATTCCTATCCTCGAAATAAAGTTTTCACCTACGTTTTATTGTTTTCCTTTGTTTTGCTTACTTTCACTTGTATCTTGTTGGGCAATTTCGAATGATGTAGCTTTGATGTGATAGTTCATTGACCTTTGGCTAAACACACACACAAAAAAAAAAAACTATTATGCGGTGAAGAAAATGGGTATGTTTAACATGATGAAAAGCAAAATCATAATATTAAATGGATATTATTTACTAACCTTTTCTTTTTAATATGTCCATTGGCTTTAGAATTATGCAACCTTCACCATAAATGTGACCAAAAAATGTGCTAACATTACCATGCTTAAAAGAGATGGTATCGCCATGTTTGAGCGAATGTGATTGAATAAATTTTCTGCCAACCTTTGTGAAATAAAGGCCCCTTTCAAAATTTTTTACAATCTCCATTTATATAGCCTTTTATTTCCTCCTAGAAGTCCCATTACATTGATTATTGTTGAGACCTTAAAATCTCACACGAATTGTTTAACAAATAACTAGGGCAATAGCTTGTGAAGAATTTTAAACAAAGGGTTGTTAATGACACAATACAATATTATTGCTCATTAATAAACGTGAAATTCAAATGGCATCAATAGTTGTTTTCATAAATCTTAACTATTGCAGAAAAAAGAATTTGTAAACGATATGCAAAAAGAAATCTCATAGCTATAGAGCAAAAATTAATTTATATAAACATGATTCAAGAAGAAGCATATAATCTTAAAGAACTTATGAAAAAAAAAAAGAGAAATAGCAAATAATTTTGTTTCCACAGCAGTTGGAAGCAGCCTTAAAGAACTAAGCACCACTATGATCATATTGTTCAAACCTCGTTCCAAAGGCCATTTCTTATCTGTAATAATGGAAAAAGAAAGAAAATGTTTATCCGTTTTAGGTTAAAGAAGCAATCACATACAATTTTGTTTGCTGTAAAATAAACTCATTAGAATATTTTTTAAAAAAACCAATGAAATTTGCATAAGAATGATGTTTACTGAACAAGTTAAGGTCATATTCAATTATAATTTACAATACCAAACTACCTTAACAAGGATTCATCCAATTTACACAAACGATTCATTGCCCAAAAAAAAAGCCATTAATGTTAATCGTCTAGTCGCTTGACTATTTATTAGGTTTTAAACAATTATCAATACTATTCATGACTTAAAAAACTATATTAAAATAAGAAACCTTATGCTGATTGTCTTACTTTGCGATAAAGTTCGATCATTGCTAAAGCAAGCCAAGTATCAGCGGCTTGTTTTCTATTTTACAGGAAACAAGTAAAAAGAGACACATCTAATATACACAAACAATTTACTACCTAAAATAATGAAAAAGAAAAACGGGACAAAGGCCGATTTTAAGTGGAAAAAGTCAAGACCATCATAATCAAAGCATATAAAAAGAACAATATTAGATATGGCAAATAATGGCTTACCTTTAGTAAGAAAAACGGGATAAGACAAAAAGTAAATTATGCCCTAAATAAAAAGATAAGTTTGGATCAGCACGGGTTTAGATTTTAAAAGCTCTTCCTCTGAGCATATGCTAAGACTCACATTTATTATATTGCCATTACCTACTATTTGGATTTTAAACATCACTAAGGTACATAGATAGCCTTTTTTTTCAACTAATGCAGATGGTGTAACGCAGCAAAATAAGGTACATCTCCCTTAATATGACAATCAACGAAATAAGAAAACATAATACACCATGCAAAGCTTATGAACTGAGCAGCTGCAATCCCAAACTTGTCCAAACAAGTAGCAAGAAGCTGATTAAGAGGTAAATGAAAGACAAACTGAAACATGTCCTCAAAAAAACACATGTTCTTCCATTAAAACCAACAATATTTGCACGATGCTCGAAAATAGGCATGCCAATCTTATATCAATAATTTAGGATAGCCAAACCTTACATAATAAGTCCTTTAACGAATCTACGGATATGTTAAAACCAAAAGGAACCTGCAAATTCGTTGAATCTTCAACGTTAGATTCCCTAGCCCTGTAAGAACCTTTAACACTACTAATAGTAAGAAGCAAGTGCTATTCATTACTACTACCTTCCTGACTACTTGATTCTTCACTACTTTCACTCATTCTGACAAAGCATAAATGAAGACACTAAAAAAGAAATAGAGGTTACCTATTAACAATTTCTCATTCAACTTTGTCTCCCTCGAATTACAGATGCAAAACACTAGGAAAACCAATGCAAACTTACAATTGTTTACAAGAAAATTCCCATTATTTATGAACCTCAATCAACAGGAAGATAAATTGTCATGTTTTGCAAAAAAGAAAGAAAAAAAGGCATATAACCAACCAAGGCAATTAAAATGCTCCTCTATGGTTATAATACAAATTAGCTTTACTTTTGTAGATAGTTTTTTTCAAAGCGCATGTAACGAGTACACAAATGAGATAATGTAGCTTGTTCACAGATGAAACGACATAACTTCGCATAAAACGACTGTGAAAAGCATTATAATACTTCCAAGAATTTAAATTTCAAGATTGACAAAATATCCAATCACAATCAAATTTCATACTCACCTTTGTGCTATACAACTAAGATGAAAGCTATTTCGACATACCAAAATAACTTTGCCATATATATCTAAGCTACTTAGAGTAAGCTATGCAGCCATCTTATGTAATCGCTTTGCCATATCATAGTATATCATTAAATATCACATGTAAGAGACAAAAAAAAAAGGCCTCATTCCTTTCATATGACAACAATTAGCAATTACCTTATTACATTAACCCTTGGTATAAATAAACACAGGCTAACAAAAACTTTTTATTAATATCAATACCTTTTTAAATGTATAGGGCTTTTGCAATACACCAAACTCTATCTAAAACATCATGATTACGGCGATGAATTCAAAATTCAAAACTGACAAAAATATCCAATTGTACCCAAATTCCTTTGTTTCCTCTAACCTGCATACGTAAAATGGAAATCATATCACCATTTGATATAAAACAAATAATAGTGTGATAAAATGACATCGACATAATTAGACAAAAAATGTTGGCAAGTGATAAATCACTATATCCAAGCAAGCTGCAGATGACGATATCGGTCCATCGAACTTCACCTTTTATATGCTAAGAATCATGATGCAAAACTGTAATATGATAACCCTCGAAATAGATGAATAGAGATACAAAAAAAATTATTAATATCAATACTTTTACAACAAACAATGCTTTTCCAATATGCAAAATGGCTACATAATGCGTAATTATTACTGCCAAAAATATAAAACTTTTTGTCAAACTATCTTACTGTATCCAAATAATACACTCAGACATTAACTAAAGCACTTTGCAAACATAAATTCATAGATAATATATTAAGGGTGAAAGAAATCATAAGGGTAAAAGAAATCACTTGACCATTAACATGCCAAGGACCACCAAAAAATAATTCAATACAATAAGTAATAGCATAGATAAATAAAGCATTAATAATCATTAATAATCATTAATAATCATGGCATAGATAAATAAAACAATTCAATACAATAAGCATTAAGAATCATAGCATAGAATTATGCAACTTCGACAAATTACTAGTGCAATAAAACCCATAATTATAGTTGTACAAAATGTGTGTACCCATAAGTATAGTTTAGCTTAAAAAAAAGTTTTCGTGAATGATTATTT
>JBBYHL010000009.1:6722238-6749558 GCA_038381835.1 Adansonia madagascariensis | reverse complement strand
TAGCGAAAACCTTACCCAACTTTAATATAGTAACTCTAAAACTACTTATAGAGAGGTCATTTGAAGGGATAGATCTGCTGCCCCCAATATGGGTAGATAAATTTACCCTTACAATAAGAATTAAAAGGACCACTGTTAAATGTTCTTCCATAAGACCTTTATCTAGTCTTTTATGGCAATTCTACCTTTACTTCTCCATTCAATTCCCTCGTTACTAGTTGCAACAGGATCCACTACAGCGGACACCTTTCTAGTATTGATCAAAGGCGCAATGGACTCATCCTGGTTGAAGTTGGGACAAGAATATTGGTCAATCTAAGCTTCTTTACAAATAGCTTCCCAGATATCATTGTTGACTTCTTAGCACCAATCTTCTCAACTCTAATAAGTTTGACAAACAAGGGGTCCATTCCCCAATCTATGAAGTGAAAGGAAAAAATAAGCAGGTAAAGACCCATGAGTAGAATTATACTACTATAAATAAACAAAATTACATAATGCAATAAAAAAGAAAAAGCACACAAAACATCCTAGGACTTCGCCAAAGATTCTCGCCATGCCTCTATCAACAACAGACGAAAATATCATTTTACCTGAACAAACATTGCGCTAGTAAACTTTTTTTTGTAATTTACCATCCTTAACTATCATCCTAATAACTATTTCCCACCAATGGAATGAACCATCCTTTAGAATGCAATAATTATGGCCCGGTGAAGTGGTTACCTTCACTGGAGCTCTTTTCACCAAACTTTTCCATAATTAATTTTTCCATAAGAGGCACCTCTTGACCAGTACTTGCACACCTCCCCATAATTTATCCTAGCTTAAAGCAATGTAGAGAGCAAAGGTCCATTTGTAATACCCCTATCAATAGCACCCTTTGTTCGAGGCAAGGTAGGAACTAAAGATGCTACAACACTAAACGTAGAAGCATTGCCCCTTAATGCCCTTCCACTAACTTTACCTTGCCATAGCGTCCTCTTTAACCTCCTGGCGTAATGGTTAACATGTCTATCAAACAACTGGTGAGATGCATTAGCAGCTCCTTTTCCTATTCTATAGCCATAAATTACTTACTAATTGGCTGCACTATTTTAAACTCAAAAGCCACAATGTTAGGACTCCTATCATCCAAACAATAGTGATATACATTTCAATTTGTCATTGTACGTGGGTAATCAATAAGACACTCAGAATGATAAACTTTAAACTATGCATGATCTTTCTCGCTCATGGATATAAAATCCACAGTCTTATCTAAAGCAATTAGCCCCCATTGTACGAAAAAGGGGCATTCATCCTCAAGCAATAAACTCACAGAGAAAAAATGAGTCTGCTTGATATGGCGATTACAGTCCACATTCTCACCAACTGTAATCCATGACAGCGAGGGCATAGATACCCCACTTCTTTAATTGGTATAAGTGATACAATACTGTGAAATACTATACATCCCCTATAATATGGCAGTCAATGAAATATGAAACCATGATACACCATGTTGCACCTCTAAAATGTGCTGTTGTAACATTGTAACCTTTCAAACACGTAGTAAAAAACTATTTAAGCAGTTAATGAAAACTAGTTTGGAACATATGCTTAAAAAAGCACATGTTTCTCCCATATAAAACAATTTCATTTGCTCGATGCCTGAAATAAGGAATGCTAATGCTGTATCAGTAATAAGGAATAGTCAAACCTAGATGAAATAACAATGTAGTCAACGTTTGCCCAGATATATCAGCATCATAAGGCCCTCACAATCCACTAGCTGCATAGTGCTGGTTTCACTATCAATGTTAGAACCTTGCCACCATCAACAACAACAAGGTATGATATTTGTCACCACAATGTTTCCATGGCTTATTTCCTCCTCGTTCTCCCTTATTTTAGCAAAATACAAGTGAAAATACCAGTAATAAAATAGATATTATCTATTACCAATCTTCTGCTTAACTTTTCCTCGTTCAAATAAGAGATACAACAAACTATAAACATGAACACAAACTTATAACCGTTCTTAAGAAAATCTACACTATATAAAGCCTTAATCAACATGAAGATAAACTATTGTAGTCTTACAAAGAAAACAAAGACCAATGTCCCGTTAAAGTAATAAAAAAAACTCTTTAATGATTAATAAAATACGTGAAACATGTCTGTAAATGGAATGGTAGAAAGTGTGCATTAATAAAACATTGTGACTTGTATGAAACAAAGTGATGTTCATAGACTGAATTGTTCAACTTTCTATAAAAAGGCTACATAAAATGTTATAAATACAATGGGAAATTTAAAATTTAAAACTGATAAAATGTCAAACTCTAATTAAACATCCTCTTTTTTTCTTTTCCTAAGGTTTACTTATACAGTTGAAATGACTCCAATATCTCTATACACAACACAAAGGATTGCACTCGAAAATCATTGGTCATCACTTCACTATATTCGGAATAATTGCAAAAGTACACACATAACTTTTTAAAAATAACTTTACCATAGTAAGCAAGGTCCAGATGAAACAAGCTCTAAACGAGCACCACTGTACAACAACCATTAATACAAATAAAAAGGTATCAATAAATACACACAGCCCATAATGATAGGGAGCTGTATACGAATGACTAATAAAAGAAACAACAAAAGTCGTGTCCGAGGATGTGTACAATGCTTATGGATATACATGCAAACATATTAAAAGCAAAAACAAAAACTCTTTTTATTAATATCAACATACTTGAAAAATACAATGTTTTTCCAAAACATAATACTATTTTTCTGTCAGTAACATATATAATACACAATATTACACTTTCACCTACAATTTAGACACCTGGCCCTTCTTGATTAGCTCAAAAATAGATGTCTTCAACCTTTGAGATGTTACCCACAACCACCAAGAGGATAAGAATAATGAAAGAATGAATAAAACCTTGGCTAGACAAAAAAGATCACAGCCATTAACATATCTTCTAGCAAATTCCATTTTTCTTTGTTAATGCTGTAACCAATCGCTGACACTGCGATAGACACCTACAATCTTCACGGACATAGGTTATAATAGCCAACAAAAACAAAGAACCCTTTATAATAGCCAACAAAATCAATTCTAAAAAAAAACTTTGCATATATTGCCAAACCTTTTAACAAATAACCACATTGTTACTATCCTTAGATTAAAAGCTCAATGCCTTATATGGTATGCTCTTGCTCAAAATGTATTATCTGTGTAACATAATCAACAACTTACACCCTATTTATAGCCATAAGGTGGTAAATGAACCCCAATTACACAGATTTCATCTTATAGCCATGGAATTCAATCCCTTTTCAACACGTGGTTACTTATCCAATCACACTCACCTTGTTACGTCACATATTTTCTGAACAACCTCCACCAAATCCCTTCGAAAAATGTAAGTTCACAGTAAAATTTGACAAAATATCTAATAATACTAAAACTCGCAGCCATTCCTAATGCTACACATGTTTACTACAAGTTACTAAGACATATAGAAAATGCTTCTAAGAAAATAGCAATAAAATAATTTTGTAGTACCTAAAAAAGAGAGCTAAGCATGTTATAAAGCGACAAAATCACCGTGAAAAGAATTAAATTGAAAATGACAATATGTTCAATCATGCCATACTTCCTTATATTAGAGCAGAGCAAAAGCCAAATGCCAAGAAATCATCTAAGGTGAGGTCCTTTCTTATTATCCTTATTTTATGGATATATCTATTTTCTAATTATGCCTTTTCAAAAATGGACATTGTTTCAATTACTTGGTAATTTATCCAAGATTTAAGTTCTTATTACATGCAAAACCTTTGTTTTTTAAATATCCAAAGCCAACTGCTATGCTTTTGACTACATTAGTTGTTAAACTTCCAACTGTTGTCCTTTAAACATCAGCAAAGGCTAAATCCAAAGCTAAGAAAAAAACAGAACAAAAGTCGAATGCCAAGAAATTATCTAAGGCAAGGTCCTTATCTTATTATCTTTATTTTATGGTTATATCTATCTTTCTAATAAGGTCTTTTCTAAATTAGACATTGTTTCAATTACTTGGGGCCAAATTTTACTACAACTCTAAAAATAAAAGGATTAAATTTCCCTTGCTATTAGTTTTAGAGGTCAATTTGCACATGTTAAATCTCTATTATTAAAAGGATTGGATTTTATTCAAGTTTGATATTTGTCCCTTAAATCTTTTTTCACCTTTATTATTAGCTTTGGAAATCAATCTATCTCTAAAGGGCACAATCTCACCAAATTATTTATGCGAGAAGCTTTTTTCAACATTTTCTTGAAGAATAACATAACATTGCATTGACTTCTACGAATCTCCCTCGATTCTCTCTCCACCTGTGGACATGTTTTAGCCTCTAACACAAACTTTAGCAGACAACAAATAGATAGCTATAATGGATAAATAGATTTTTGGTTGTTCTATTTATAATATTGCATTTGAAATTGTAAGCCAATGAATCTTGTATTTTATATTTATATCAAACCCATCTATAGATTTAGACCCATTGTTATATTTTTATATCCATATTTATCCGCATAACCAAATCAAATATATAGCTTTTAAATGAGCTACACTAGAAAATAAAAAAAAAATCTATATGTACATATATTATAATCAACATTCAATGTAGAACAACAGTAAAAAGAGGGGACATTCCTAAACAACCTCTGCACTTAGGCAATGTGGATAGGAAATGAACACATTAACCCAACGAAAAGATCAAAGGTAAATGGGGCCAACCATACTAACGTGGAAAAATCACAAGACATTTTGGACGTGGATAAACTCACAGAAGGTTTCTACACCTCTCCTTTATAAACCCACCAACCCCCAAAAAATAAAATGGCATCACATCATGGAAGCTAAAGCCAAACAAGGCTAAGAATATCAATGTGGATAACCCTAAGGATGTTTATGCACTTCCCTTTACAAAATCAATTATCAAATTTTAAATTAAATTATATTCATGATATATATTTAAAATTTTAATTTGAGCACTTTATGCTTACAAAATCAATTTAATATTTATAATTTTTATTTCTTTTATAAATATTATTACTGGTATTAATTCACCAAATTTCCACTCAAATATGTGTTCTTCAAATAACAAATACAGAGCACTATGAACACAAATGCAAACTTATGATCATCATAAAAAAAATCTCTGCTACTTATAAACTACCCAATCAAGAAAAAGATAAATAACCCTTATTTTACGAACACAAAAGGAAGCAAAAGTACATATTCTTATGAAACAACTATAATGTAGACACCAATGAAATAAGCTAACTTGCGTGTGCATGAAACGATATAATTTCCCATAAAATAATTGCATAAAAAACCATCATTATGCTAGAAATTCAAAATATAAAACTTAAGAAATCGTAAACCGTACTCAAGCATCCTTATCTCACGTGCCCTATAACACACTTGTACAGATGCAAATGCTTTGCCATATCAATATTTATTGCACGGGACCAAAACGACAATGTACAAAGAAAAACCACTTCGCCTTATCCAATATTTACAAGAAAGACTAAAATCATAGAATTCAGAGAAAAACATTGCACCATAGTCAATGTTAGCACCGAAAACAATGTATGAAAAAGATCACTTTGCCATGTCTGTTGATTACTCATGGATTATAATTAGTGAACACAAAATAATCGCTCTGCCATGTATAAAAAAAAGACAATGATGTATTTTTCCAAACAAAAAAATCTTTTTATTGATATCAAGCATTCTTACAAGATACAAAGCTTCATCTATTACATAGTATGAATCTCTCCATGAGTTACATATATGATACACAAGGCCATAATTTCCTTTGTAATGCGAACAGTCCATTCCCCATAATTAACTTGAAGACACAGATATCACCAACATCCAGCTGGCTATCAAAGCCAGGAGAACAGAACATGGTTTTGAGTGAAAAGAAAAATCTACTGAGAAAGAATGTAAGAAATTGTTGGAAGAAGTAAGGAGAATTAATGAAAAGGAGTAGGAAATAATTAATTTAAGAATCAAAAATTGCAAACTTCAATATGCCAAATTGAAAGCTAAAACTGAGATGTTAATATCAAAAAGGAGATTTGAGAAATTGAGTAAGAGGGTTTTCCTCAATTCTTTGCCAACACGATGAAAATGGCAAAACATTTAATCAAACTACATCCTCAGAATTTGTCACCCAATGGATAACAACCATTAAGGTCGTTCAAGGATAGAGGCAAAATGTAAAAATTGAGGCATTGCCATTCCATATCCATAATGTCTACAGACCTAAGTTATAATAGCAAAGAAAAATAGCTTTCAAACCATAATAGATTTCATTGCTATGATCCTTAAACCAAAAACTTAAAACCTCAAATCCTTTCTCTTTATGAAATATATCACCACATTAACCCTATTTATAGCCCCAAAACAAATCAACTCTAGCTATGCTGCTTTAATCACATTACCACTAGATTTGATCCCCTTTCAACACATGGCTCTACTTATCAAATGATAAGCACCATCATTATGCCAAAAATCTTTCTAATAACTTCACGCAAGTCCCAACAAATCCCCTGGGAAAATGATAAGTCTATAGTCAAACCATAATCAATATAATTAACACCATCTTTATCTAAAAAAGAAAAAGGATCCAATTTTGATTAAAATCTTAAAATATATGTTAACCTACATAAAATATCTTAATTCTTGTATTTTTGAGAAAATTTATTACAAATTTTATTGCTAAGTAGGCAAAAGATAAATTTGGGCCCATAAGGTTTTGGATTTTAAAGGTTTTACCTTTAATTATACGCTAAGGTCTACCATTACCTTAGTTCTGATTGAAGTTATTATTTTACCAACAAGAAAAAAGATGATATTTATCTTATCGCAATTACTCATGGGCTTAGACTTTAACATTTTTTAGGGCCTGAAGCTTTTATCTTGCCTTAGTCCATGCTCAAGAATCAAGAATCTTAAAACAAAACAAACTAAAATCATTATGAAAACTAACAAAGGGAATAATTAATCAAAATAAAAAGCATATATGTATACCTCTTATAATTGTTTACAAAAATATTAAAATACCAAACTCCAATGAAACATTAGAGCTACCATCAACAACCTCATTACGTCCCCTAACTTCATCCCTCTCATCTACCATTTCCCTAGCCCTATTAACATCTTCGATAGGATTGGCCTTTTTCATAACACTACCACGATCAGCATTCTTTTTAGCAAACTAATCTACGTTAATGTCAGGAGGCTCTTCTAGAAATGGTGTCATAGGTACACCCTCTAAACCAGACGGAGACTATCATAATCGATCCTACCATGCATTCAAAGCGTCATCAGAAAAAAAATAGGGTCAACCTATTTGGGATATTCTGTTAGTGCATTGAAGTCAATGCCACAAGATCTAGAGGAGCAAAATACTACTGAGTTATAGCTAAGGTTACCATTTGATACTTTTGACAGAAAAATTTTATTTATGCCTAAGTTTGTTTTAGCTTAGCAGCATGAGCTTTTTTAAGTTTGTTTTACCTTAGCAGCATGAGCTTTTTTGAGCCTTTCTATTTCTCACTCCAGGCTTAGCCAGCCAACCTTCTTTTCTGATAATTTTTTCTTCAGCAAACCCCTTTATACGTTTAAGCTCTATGATCTTAGCCTCAAAATATTTTCTATCAAAGCAAGCTTGGTATCACAAGATTATTTTGTAGTAGCCGCATCACCTTTGACATTTTTTAACTCTTTTTTCCATATTTTCAATTCAAAAAACCTAATGTCCCTTATTTTGTTCTATGTTATGAACAGTTAATTTGAGACTTTGTTGTGCACGGCTTGATGACTTGCCATTCTCGTATGAGGCAAATGAGAGCAATAAAGACCATAGCAAACAAAAATTTAAAACAAATATTATTCACAATAATAGGCTTACGAACAACGTAAATGAATGCAGACTCTGCTTACCTCAACCTGACAAGCCAATAGTATTCGGTGCAAGAAAGAAAAACTTTTTCCTCTTAAAATCTCTAAAAGATACGACAAAATATGTTATTAAACCTAAGATATTGTCTTCCCTATATCAAAGGGAATGTCATTTTCTAGCATAACTCGTTAGCAGAATTCACTGCCCAACCCTATCGAAATGGTACTAAAACCATTTCGAGGAATATTATATAGAGAGTACAAATCTTTACCCCCGTGATTAGTGAATATGCTTACTCTTGTAATAAGAACTACAAGAACCACTGTGTAAAGCTCTTATGAAAAACTCTTAACTAATTATTTCTTCATTAACCTTATCATTACCCCTTTGCTTAACCTCTTTGCTACTAGCTGCCAAAGGCTACATAATAAACCGATGCGGTTGTCTTTCTAATCAAAGGTACAATAGGAACCCTTATTGTTAAAGCAAGTAGAGAAACATTTTCTCATTTTGGTTTTAAAGATTGTTTACCAAATATTATTGCCAGCTCTCCGTGCTAAGCGCCCAGCTTCAATAAATTTAGGCAACAAAGGGTTCATCCCCCAATCTACAAAGTTAACAGACAAAAGATAAGTTAAAACCCCACATGTGAAAATTAAACTACCACAAACATAGCCATAGGATATAATAAAAATCAATGACAACAAAGTATCATGCTATCTCGCCATAAGTTCTTTCCCCTCAACCCAGACTAAGTAACATGAAAGCACAAGCAAACTATTTAGATCAATTAGCTAAATGACTTTAATTGCTTTCAATAATGTCTTGTCAACTTTAATCCCAAATGACAAATTCTATACCACTAATAACTACCTTGGTTATCAATGCCACAACATATAACGAACAGATTCCATTAACAACAAAAGCGTAATGGTAAAAACTTAGGTACAATTATTACCTTCACTGGAGCCCTCTTCATCGGACTCCACTAGAATAACTTCTTCTTTGAATATTTTCCTCCTCCAATACTTGGCACTTGCCATGCTTGAGGCAATGCAAGAACTGGTCTTTCAACAACATGCCCTGTAAAAGGCTTCAAGGAAATTAGCCTTTTAACAATCCTCTAGATATAAGCAGTGAGATAATTAGTCCTTCAAGCCCTTATCCAGCTCAAGGCCAGGTAGAAATGGAAGGCTTTATAGAATTAAGCCTCTAAGTACCATTTCCTCCTATCCTTCCATCAGACCTACCATGGCCATGACCACCACGTCGACCTTACCCTTTTGCTGCAGGGATATCTAATAAATGTCCAATAAGGCATATTGCCAAATCATTTTCCTTATTTTTTTGGTCGTGATTACTATGGAATTAGGTCTTAAGTGCCACGACATTGGGATTCCTACCTTCTAAACAATAACAATAGATATTTCGATCTATTACCCTAATCGATAGTATGGCTAGAATGATAAATTTCAAATTATGAAATTTTTTCATCATTTATTGGTTCAAATCTTTAATTTTTTCTAAAGGAATTGGGCCCTGCAGTACACAAAATGTCCATTCATTTTCGAGCAATAAGTAACTGAAAAATGAATGTGTATAATATGATGGTTATTGTCAAAATTTCTTGCCATCCACAACCCACGATGAGAAGGGCTAAATACCCATAGATACCCTTTTTCTTTACCTAGTACAGAAGGTGTAACATAAGAAAGTAAGGTATATCTCCTATAATATGACAATCAATGATATAAGAAACCATTATACACCACACAGTGCCCGTGAACTAAGCCATTGTAATCCTAAACCTTTCCAAGCACATAGCAAAAAAAATGATTAAGAGATAAATGAACACTAGCCTGAAACATGTGCTCGAAGAAGCAGATGTTTCTTACATTCAAAGAAATACTATTTGCACGATGTTCAAAAACAGGCATATCAATACCATATCGATAATTTAGGGTAGCCAAACCCTTACATAATAGTAAGTCTTTTAACAAATCTGTGGATATGTTAGAACCAAAAGGAATATGGAAATCCTCTAAATGTGTAACACTGGATTCACTAGCCTTGATAGAACCCTCACCACTACCAATAGTGATAAAGGCCGGCGATTCATCGTTGCTACCCTCTCATTTAATTCTTCACTACTTGCACTCATTTAAAAAAAACACATAAATAAAACATTGAGAAAAGAAATAGAGATAACATATTAACAACATTTCTCTCAACCTTGTCTCACTCGAATTATAGATACGAAACACTAAGAGCACCAATGCAAACTTACAATCATTTACAACAAAATCCCCAATATTAATGAACCCTCAGTCAATACAAAGATAAATCATCGCACTCTTGCAAAAAAGAAGAAAAAAGTATGCGACCAGTTGAGGCAATTAAAAAGCTCTGATGTAGTTATAATATGAATCAACACAACTTTTTTAGACATTTTTTTCCAAGACTCATGTAATGAGTGCACAAATGAGATGATGTAACATGCGCAGACATGGAATGACATAATTTCTTATAGACGACTTCATAATGCATCATAATAATTCCTCCAGTTTGAATTTCAAAATTGAAAAAATGTCCAATCATAATTAGACTTCATACACACCTTTATGCTATACATGTAAAATGGAAGACACTTCAACATATCATTTAAGAAGTTATACGATTATCCCGTGAAACCACTTCACCATATCTAGGTCAAATCAAATGTCCCATGTAAAACACACAAAGAGATTACCTTGCTCTTTTCATTTAAAAACAGTTAGGAATTACCTTATTATAATAATCTTCGGTATAAATAAACTTAGGTAAACAAAAACACTTCATTGATATCAACACTTTTTTAAACATACAAGGATTCTCCAATACACCAAACGCCTATCAAAAGTGTAATGATTAGTTAATTACTACTAGAAATTTAAAATCCAACACTTATAAAATGTCCAATCGTACCTAAACTTTCTTGTCTTCTTCTAAACTGCATTGGGCAAGTGATACAGGTATGTCGTTATATTTAGGCAAGCTTCAAAAAAATAGCGATCAATATCACCCCACCATGCGTAAAGCATTGCAACAAAGATCACGCATGAAATACACAAATAAGATAAAATACTATAATAAGGTAACCTTTGGAATAAATAAATAGAGACAAATAAAAAAATTTGTCAATATCAACACTTGTACAACATATAGTGCTTTTCTAATAAGCAAAATGGGTACATAATGTGTAATAATCACTGTTAGAAATGTTAAACCCGTTTTCAAATTATCTTGCCATATCTAGACAAAAAAAATCATTTCTTATTTATGAGCATAAAATCAGATACAGAATATTAGAGGCAAAAAAAATTACTGTAGACACCTAATTTCATCCAAGCTCTTTTTATTGACAATCCTAAATATCCAAAATTAAGAGTCTAACAACTTCCTCGATCGAGGTCGACCTCCTCTAGGAAAAATGGGCATTTTCAAGACCTTTTTAATCGTGTTTGAATGACTATATATGCATGTGATGGAAAAAAGTGTAATTTCGAGTTAAATCTAGGATAAATATTATGAATATTCAAGAGAAAAATTGATTTTTAAATATTTCTTCAAAAATTTTAAAATTCATTTTTGCAAATAATATTACAATCAAATATTCCATTGTGGGAATTTTTTAAGATTATTTTGTAAAAATTATGAAGTTGATCGTCGTATATTTTTACTAATACATGCGTGATATTTATGCTGACATTTACTCCAAAAAATCAAAAATTTCAAGAAAAAAATCTACACTAACATTTTATAGCACAAGGTGTAAAATTTATTTAATTTTGAATTTTTTACAGTATTGCGAGTACTCTACTCATGAAATTTCTTCTGATAAAATTTGTTCTTGATTTCATATTTTCATCTTTATTCTTTTTAAAAATTAAAATTTTGAGGAATGTGTTGAATTCAATTAATTTTTATAAATTTAAATGTATTTTTGGAATTTTCTTGGTTTTAAAACACTAACTTTTGTTATCTATAAAATTTTGGTAGAATTTTCCAAAGTTTTACATTTTAAAATTCTTTAAATACTTCTATTAAATTACCTTTAAATTAATTTTTTAAAATTCTAACCCATTTTATAGATTTCCTAATTTTTTTCAAATATAATTTTCCTTATGTAAGGTTTTTTTTATAAATTTTTATGAGTTTAAAATTTTTTAAATGTTTTTTTCTCATCCTTAAAATTTCATACAAAATTCTTTTAGTATTCAACAATTGAAATTTTTATTAAAAATTTTATTAATTTTATTTTGGATAAAATTTCTTTAATAGGCCTAAAACTTTCAAATTTTGCTAATAGGACCAACAAGCCCATTAATTTCTCAACAAGCCCAACAACTTTGCTAAGCCCATTTTTTATTCTCAACCAAGTCCATTTCAACCTCTACAAGCCCAACAAGTCCAATTTTGTTTACTTCCATCAAGCCCATTAACTTTCCAACAAAGCCCAATTAGGCCTATTTTGTTTTTAACAAGGCCCAATATCTTTTCTCTCTCCAAAATTTTTATTAATTCTTTTGGATCTAAAATTTTGTATGAAATTTAATTGGGCCTTTTACAAGATCAAATTCATAAGTAAATTTGTAGCTTTTAATTTTTATAATTTAGTACTTTCTTTTTAAAATTTTTTAATCCTTTTTTCATAAAATTTTCAATTATAATGTTATTTATTCCTATATTTTTAACAAATTTATGCATATTTATTTTAATTTCAAAATTCAATAATTTGGTTATACAAGACTTAATTTAATCGGGATTGAATTTTATTATTAAGTTAAATATTATCCAGATTAGATTTTTAGGCAAAGTTTCTTGATGATGATGTCATGGATGATGAAATATGCAAAAATGACAAAAATCATTAACTAAAATCTTATCAAAAAAGGAAAAATCTAAAAAAGATAAAAAGTAAAATAAAAAATAAAAAAATCTAGGAAAATCCTAGTAGACCAATTCGGCCAAGGTGATTTCTCTGCCACCTTAGTCGAATCTCTTCCCCTATAAATAGGGGAAGGTTGTTTCAAAATGTCTTTTAGAATTTCATTGGAAAAATCACAAAATTACTAAAATTTCTTAAGTTTTTAAGCTTTTCAAGGTAAAAACACTTAGAAAATTCTTATTTTTTGTTACTTTCATTCATTTTACTGAGCAAAATCATGCTTGAGTTCATAGATTTTAATCCATGTTGAAAGGCCAAGCATGTTGGCTATGAATAAATTTTCTTGATTTTGTTATTTTATTTAATTCTTATTTGTAATATGTTGATTTTTATCAAGATTATTTATGTTTGTTGATAGATATAGTGTTATTTTTACGTATATATTTTTATGTTATTCTTCTTAATATTTTCATATTGATTTATGCTGAAATATTCATTATTTATCATGATTTTATGCATATTTACTCTTTGTAAAATTTATGTCATGCATTTGTATTAATATTCATGAAAATATGTGATAAAAAAATTTGTTTATAGTTGAAATGCATGCTGGTAAAAAATCATTATGATTATTAAATAATTTTTAATGCTTGATTTTGTGATATTTTGCATTATTTTGTGTATTTTAAACTTGCAGGGGACTAAAAATAATTTTTTCAAAATTTTGAAGGCTATGGAAAGGTATTTCCATGCTTGGCCAAACCCAACTTCGATGATATTGTGATGTTTTATTTTTAGGCTACTTTGTAATTATGAAAAATCTAGGGACTAAATTGTAAAAATTGTAAAAAAAAAATTCATGGTTATCCAAGCTTGGTCGAATCCATGTTGAGACCTTTAAGGTTGTTTTTTTATGCATTTTAACATGTTTGAATGTGTTTCATACATTTTCAACCTTTTTCAGGCTTTTTTGCAATTTTTAAGAGTTTAAAGACTTATTTGCAAAACTTGTAAAAAATTGTTCTAAGGCCGAAGGTACTTGGCCAAATATTTCATGTGATTTTGGTATGTTTTCCGTGTTGATTTTGATGTGTTTGATATTTGATTTTGTATTTTGTGTCATGTAGGGACAATTTTGTAAAGTTAGAAAACTTTAGAGTCTATTAGTAAAACCTTGCATTTGTAGGGTTAAAAAAATCATTTCCCACATCAAATTACCCATTTAAGGTATTTTGCTCCTTTTTAGACACTTCTAGTATTTTTTGCCATGTAGGGCTAATATGTAATTTTGAAAAAAATAAGGACCTATTAGTAATTTTTGTATTTTAGGTCAATTTTGATGTATAAGTTACCCATTTAGGGTAAAATTGTTATTTCATATCATTATTAAGTCCTTTAAGGTACTAAGATATTTATATGTCAAAGGTACACCATAGGGGTATTTTAGAAATTTATCATAGAATCAAGTCCTTCATGATTACCAAGATACTTCTACGTCGAATGTGCATAATTAGGACACCTTCATCTTTTTATGAACTTATCAAGTCCTTTAGGGTATTGGGGTACTTCTATATCAAAAGTACATATTAGGGGCATTTTAATAATTTATCTTACCAAGTCCTACGTGATTCACCAAGATACTTATATGTTGAAGGTGCATAGTATGAATAAGTTTGTACTTTTAATATAATATCGAGTCCTTTAGGGTCAACAGGATACTTCTAAGTCGAAGGTGCACTTTGTGGGCCTAGAATAAGTTTTAT
This sequence comes from Adansonia madagascariensis, assembly GCA_038381835.1. NCBI lineage: Eukaryota > Viridiplantae > Streptophyta > Magnoliopsida > Malvales > Malvaceae > Adansonia > Adansonia madagascariensis. Next base: position 6,734,909 of record JBBYHL010000009.1, on the reverse strand, counting down.
TAATTTTTCATAAAATCAGAATGTTTGAAAATTAAGGCAATGCCTGCAACGTAAGGTAGTTCATGTAATGTCTCCTAGTATATAAAAGAGGTTCTATGGATTATTTTAATAATGAGATATCATTTCTAAAATGAAAATCGAGAATTTTTTAATGTTGTAGAAATAAAACCTTTCATAATCTTCTGACCCTCTGGTAGGGGACAAAAGATATTTTAATTTTTAAAACCTTTCGTGCCTCCGGTTCTCTAATGAGATACGAAAGAGAATGATAAAAACTTCTATGTTCTTCTGATTCTCCAGTAAGATGCGAAATATCTTCTAATCTTCGAAGTTATTAAAAATCCAATTTTCTCTAGCAGAATAATAAATTTTGAATTTGAAAAATTTCGAGATATGGGAATTATAATTAAATATCGCATATTGAACCCGAGTAAAAATCAAAATTTAAGTTAACATGTGATTAATAAGATACCGATTACTGGCATCATGAGAAGGATCGATCCATACCCATGATTGTAACTGACTCTTGGACCCTTTCAAATGATCTTTAATATTATCGCAGACCTCAGAATTTGTTTTCAAAGGTTTCATAACTCTCGAAACACGAACTTCGGTAGGTGACCAATCTCACCTAGCTAAAATAGATTAGTGGCAACTTCAAGATAAATGGTCATTTCGTAACAACTACTTAGGATTAAGTCAAGTGAGCGATTCATCTCGACAACCTAGTCCCTAAACACAAAAAATAAGAAAAAATGATATGGCCACTAGAAATGAAAAATAACGATACAAAGATATACATTGGAAAAGGGGTAACCCACCTTTTAAGTTACGATGGTCAGGATTCGTATCCGGGCCATATTACAATAATCATTTCACCATTAACATGTCAGGGACCATCAGGAGACAGTTTAGTATTATAACTACTAGCATAAATAAATAAAACCAATTAATAAACGCTAACCATAATAGCGAAGAACTATGCATCCTCAGCAAATTAACAACATAACAAAATCCATAATTTTAGTTGTATAATATGTATTTATATACACATATGTAACTTGGTCAAAAAAAAAACTTTTTCATGAATGATTGTTTGAAACATTATTAGTAAAGTTGAAAAAAAAAAATGGATGTGCCATCCCACTAACATTATTTGTAGATGTTTTAACTCCACTAACAATGTATTAAATAACTTTCCCTTTTTCATTAATAATTAAAAGCACATTTATAGGACACAAAGGTTTTCCAAAACAAAATGATATCTCTCTACCAACTACATACACAATACACAATGGTAGACTTTTAAGTATGACGCAAATGAGCAACTCTTTTCATTAGCTCAAAGATACAGATGTCTATAATCTTCAAGTTGCCATCAGCAATTGTCTTGAAGATTAGCATGACAAAAAACTCAATCAAACCAAATTTTCAACATCTGTTAACCAACTAAGGATTTCTCAACTGCACTGGTGAAATGGCCCATAGAAAAAGGTGAAGACAATTTGTAAACAGCAAAGCTACGATCCATAGCAAAGAAGAGTGGGCATTGCAGCTACATAACCACGACGTGGTAGAAGACACAAAGCAATACATCTATAGTCACATCAAAGGCTTTATCGCTGTTAATACCTTTTCAGACCAAATCCCCTATTTTTGTTACCAATGCTGGTAATCACTGAGATTACACGCTACGCCTATAACCTTTTATGAATGTAGGTTATAGCAGCTAACAAAAATAGAGGATTTCCCTATAATAGCCAACAAAAATAGTTCTCGAACAATGCTCCATACATTTTTCTAGACCATCTTGGAATTAATCTCATCAATACTCTTTTGTCATTAATGTGCTCCTTTTTAGACTAAAAGCTAAATGCCTCACATTGCATTGTACTGTATGCCATAATTAGCTAACTTTCCCCTTACTTATAGCCCCAAGGCAAATAACTGTAACCACACGATTTGATCTCATAGCATTTCAAATAAACACCATTTTAACATGTGTCTTACATACTGTGATACACACTACCATTATGTCACGTATTTTTGTAAAAACTCCAATCTAATCCCACTAAATACCCTTGAAAAATGGAGAGCCCAGTGTCAAATTGTAATCAACGAGATTATGATAAACCCACAAAATGGTTATTATTTTTTTCTTTCAGTTTTTTTTTGAAAAAAATATATTAAATTTTAAATAAAGTGATAGTTTTTTCAAATAAAAATTTAAATAAGGAAAATGGAAGTCACATAGCCATACATCTAACAATACTTAAACTTTCCCCTTTTCCCTAACCTACACATGTAGAATAGAAGTTACATAGCCATCTCTATATAAAACAAAACTATCAATGTGATAAAATTATATCTAGACAATAAACAAGGAGCAAGAGATGCAAGTATGTTGTTATATCCAATCATATGCAATTTTATAAAATGATTTGCCTAATGCAAATCATGACAATAAAGATTGCGTATAAAACACACAAAGAATGCACTTCACGAAATAGACTCTACAAACCATATTGAAACAATACAATATTGTAACCCTCAAAATAAATCAATAAGAATAACAAAATAAACTTTTAGTAATATCATAGTTTTACAACATGCAAGGCTTGTCCAATACAAAAAACAGCTACATAACACGTTATAATAACTACCTCAAATTTAAAATTCAAAATTGACAAAATATTACATCAAACTAAAAAAGATTATTCTGCTATTTAAAAATCCAAACAAAACAAGCATTGTAGGTAGTCAAATCATCTCGTCACGTATAGATAATGCGTGAAGACAAATTGAACAGGTAATGGAGGATTTATAAATATAAAAAAGTAATGAAGGATTTATTTTTATTCTTTTATTGTGGATCTTTCATACACTGAAAAATGGATTTGCAAAGGAAAAAGGAAAAAAAGGCATTATAAGAAATTTACTTTGCATTTATTATTTTTTTTCGTACAAACGAAGATCATTTTTTTTGAAGATTTGGCCACTTGGCTAGCTATAAAAGTAAAGGCTTTTTATTGAAAAAATGCTATCGACAATTCAAAGAGTGGTGTCTGTTTGTATTATACTATAAGTTTTATATTTGGATCACTTGTTCAAATAGCATTCCTTTCTTTATTTATTTTGATTTAATTTAAATTTAAATTGAATTTATTTATCTTATAAATTCATATTCAATAGACACAGGTTCTAAGCATAGATTTCTTTTGGATTCAAGAACCCTCTTAATGGTTGAATTAATATGTTTTTTAGTTGAAGTAATCAAAAAACATTATTCTATGATAAGCATCAACATAAGTAAATAGATTTTATTTTGTAATAAGCATGAATTCAAGGATTGTTTTAATGGTCGAATGAATAGGTTTTTTAGTTGAAGTAATCAAAAAACATTATTCTGTGATAAGCATTAACATAAGTAAATAGATATTGTCACCAGACTGAAAAATGCTTAGGACCCTGTTTGATTAATTTTTTTCGTCTTTCTGTCCACGAGCTCAAGTTTCTAATATTATCAGTCTTCATTGGAAAATGATCTTAATATTTTTACATTTAACAAGGTTAAAATTAGCAATTTTATTAACGACTGCAGCAAGGGAATTCATTGATGTTAATGAAATTATATGTTTATTTATTTCAATCATAGTCCCTTACCAAAAAAAATAATAATGATAACATACTTAAAACTAGCAATATCCTTATTTTCCTTAAATTTGCCTTCCTTATTGCCCCTTTCCCTGGCCCCACTACAATATCAGCCCAAGCCATGGCTGCATCAAAACCAACATTCTCTTTCAGTAAGCTTCTGAGATACCTTAATCTTGATAGGCACTTTTAGAAGCGGCATCATAGGTACACCCTCTAAAAACGAGGGCGACTCACGTAATTGATCCCACTATGCATTCAATGCATTAGAAGAAGAAAAATCAAGGTCCACTTCTTCAAGGTAATCTATTAAGGCATTAAAATCCACACCCCTAAAATCTAAATGAAGTACAATTTAGTTATTATTAAAGTCACTATCCAATAACTCTAGCAAAACAATTGCATTTTCACAATGGTAGTTCATTTCATTGGTATAAGCCTTCTTTAACTCCTCAATTTATTACTTTAAACCCTCTACCTCGGTTAAACTTTTGGTTAGCTAACATTTCTTAAGGGCTAACTTCTTCTTAATTAACCCCTTGAGATGGTCAAGCTCAACAACCTTAGCTTCAAAAGTTTTCTCAACTAGAGCCACCTTAACATCGCATGACTCATTTATTGCAACTAATTTGCCCTTGGCATTTTCCATTGCCTTTTCTAAGTCCTTAATTTGAGAAACAAATTCCCATTCATTTTGCTCTAAGTTATTAGACTTGAGGCATTACTAAGAATGGATCTATGATTCCTCCTCATACAAAGTGAAAAATAACAAGAAGGACTAAAAAACAAAAAATTAATATTTAAAATTATTCTTAACATATGGACAATGAACAATGTAGAATAATTAATTTTATACTCACCTTAACCTAATGAGCTAAGAGCGCTCGATTTAGAGAAGAAAAATTTTCTCCCGTCAAAGCCTCTAAAGACTTAGGAGGAACATACTGCTAAACCCAAGACACTACCTTTGCGATTCTCCAAAGGAATGTCATGTTCAAACTCAGACCACGAGCAAAAAACCTTGCCCAACTCTAATACAGTGATACTGGAACTACTTACTAGAAATTTAACTAGAACTTCTACCCTAATATAGGTAGACACATACACAGCTACAATAGAAATTGTAGGAACAACTATTGAATGCACTTCTACAAGACCCTTACTTGGTTTTCTTATGTTAAGCCCACTATCATCTCTCTTATCAATTCCTTCATTCTTAACTGGAACGGGCTCTACATAGTAGGCGCGTTTCTCTTCCCGATTAAATGCACAATGGGACTTCTCCTCAATGAAGCAAGGATTGGAAACGGCTTCTTTGCATATGACTTCCCAGATGTTACTATTGATTTTTTAACATAGCTTGATCAGTTCTAACAAACTTGGCAAATAAAAGGTCTATTCAATAATCTATGTAGTAAAAGGGAAAGTCAACAAGTCAAGACGCAACATGTGTAGTATTATAATGTGATAAATATAAAACTACACAATGCAATAAAAAAGAAACAACTCAAAAGTACCTTAAGACTTCACCAAAAAAAAAAAACTTCCCACTAAGCTTCAATCTAGCCAAGCTTCAACAATTTATTATTATTCCTCCTAAACCTACGAAAACCTAAATAATAATTAAGCAAAACAACAAAAAATAGAATTATCAGTTTGCTTAAACAAATAATAGGCAAACAAATTTCACTTAGCTATTTGTTATCCCCTAACTATCATCGTCATATTCTGTTGCCAATAGATTGAACCAGCCATAAAGACGCAATAATTATGGCTCGGTGAAGTGATCACCTTTATCAGAGAAGTTCTTATCACATTCTCACATAATTAAATTCTCCCTAGCAAGTAACCCTTTACGAGCATCTACCATTTTTCTCCTTAAAGCTATCCCAACTTAAGACAATACAAATACTAAAGGCCTACTCATTATATTCTATCAATAACCCCATCAGTATAAGCTCTGCCCTGCCTTCCTCACTTATGATTCCAAATCTTCAGTTCTATATAAATGGATTGGCAGTAAGGGCATAAATACCCACAGATACCCCTTTCTTTTACTAGTATAGATAATGCAATACCATGAAATACGCTACATCATTCTAACATGTAATCAATGAAATGTGAAACCATGATACATCACGTTGCACCTGTGAACTATGTTGCCACATCCTTATAATCTTCCAAGCACATACCAAATAACTGTTAAAGGGTAAATAAAAACCAATGTAGAACATATGCTCAAAAAAGGCACACACTCCTCACATTTAAAGCGATATTATTTGATCAGTACTTGAACCTAATAATGTTAATGTCATATCAATAATTTGGAACGGTCAAACCCCAACACAATAACATGTAATCAACACTTATCTAGATATATGAGTACTCTAAGGCACCTCATAATTCGCTAGCTACACAAGCTAGTTTCACTATCCCACTAAAACCTTCGTCACTACTAAAGATAACAAAGGTACGATATTCGTCACCACTATCTTTCTTGTAATTTATTTCCACTCTATTTTTTTTTTATTTCAGTAAAATACAAATAAAAATACAACAAAGAAATAGAGATTACATATTAGTTTTTTTTCACTAAAATAATAGACACAATACACTACAAACAAAAACATAAACTTATGACCGTCTTTGAGAAAATCTATAGAAAGATGAACCCTTCTATTAGGGTCTTACAAGGAAAAGGGAAAAAAAGACCAGTTCTTGGTTAAGTCTATAAAAAACTCTTTAATGGTTACTAACTAGCATAACCATTCTGAAATGCCTTTCGTAGAACACGAGTAACGCACGCATAAATAGAATAGTATAACACGTGCGTTAATACAACAGCTTGAAATAGCATAATACGTGAGTTAATAGAATGATGTGACTCGCACGTAAACGAAATAGAGTGTGCTTCTAAACAAACGTTGCAATTTCTTATGAAACAACCACATAAGACGTCATTAATATTACGGGAACTTTAAAATTCAAAACTGACAAAATATCAAATCCTCCTTAAACATCCTCTTTTTTTTTGCTAAGTTTATGCATACAATCGAAACATTTCACCATATCCATATATAATAGAAATTATAAAGAAACATCACCCTATAACAACTCACAACTAATAAAAGTTAGGATAAAAGTCGTAACCAAAGATCTAAAATATGCTTATACATATACATGCAAAAACATTAAACAAGTTTTAAAGCAAACAAAACCTCATTTTTATTAATATCAATGTTCATAAAAGATACAAAGTTTATATAGTACATAATATTATTTCTTTGCCACTTATATACATAATACACAATGTTACTCTTTCAGCTACAATATCAATAAGTAGCCTTCGTTGATTAGCTAAAAACAAGATGTCTCTAAGCTTTAAGATATTACCTATTACTACCAAGAGAACAACCATATCCACGAGGTTTGATTAGCTAAAAACCAAGATATCTCTAACCTTTAAATACCTACTGTCACTAAGAAAACATCCATTCCACAAAGTGGTTGAAGAAGCTTAGAGACATATCTATGGCCAGATCGAAAGCCTCACTCCCATTAACATATCTCCTAGCCAAATCTCTTATCTTTGTTAATGATGGAACCAGTCACTAAAACTGTAATCGAGACCTATAACCTCTACAACCTTGCTAAATGTAAGTTATAATGGCCAATAAAAATAGGACACTTCCTTATAACAACTAACAAAAATAGTTCTTGAACAGTATTCCATAAATCTTTCCAAACCTTTGCACAACTAACCTCAATAAGGCAATCCTTTATTTTTAGAATAAAAGCCCAATACTTTACATTGTATTCTCCAACATAACATAATCAACCAACTTACCCCCTATTAGCTACATAAACTTGATCTCATAATCCCCAAATTTAATATTAGCTACAAGGCAAATCAATATTAGCTACATAAACTTGATCTCATAATCCCTAAATTTAATCTTTTTTTAACATGTGCTTACTTATCCATAATAGACACCACCATTATGTAATGTATTTTCCCAACAACTCCAATCAATCTCATCAAATCTTCTTAGAAAATGTAAGCCCAATCGTCAAAAAATGATCAATACAATTAACATACTATTTATCAAAAAAAGGATAGTTAGCAGTTAACCTAATGATAAAGTGGGTACTAAGTTATGACCTTATCAGAAGAAAATGTTGGCTCTACAGGACTCATCCATCATTAAAGTCCAAAGCAAAAACTCGCTAAAAGGCCTTAATCTCAAGTTTAATCTAAAAAAGAAACAATATAACTTCTTGCAAAATAGGAATTTCAAGTATCACAATTATTGTGCAAAATTTAAAATTCAAAACTAACGAAGTATAATCATACTCAAACTTAATACTTTCCCAAGTAACATATGTGTAGAGTAGAAGTCATTTAGCCATATCAAAATAACCCACATGAAAAAATGCTAACAAAATAATTTTGCCATATCCATATAAGAGTGCGAATCATGTGATAAAATCATCTCACTATCCAGGAGATGAAAATCATTTTCACTTATGCAAATATGATATTAATTATCGCTATCAAAAAAATGGAAAGCACTACATTATGATAACAATGACCATAAATAAATCATTTTTACATATGCACATATATATGAATCATTTTCACATAAGCTACAAGTGTATGTAAGAAATCATTGTGCCAATTATTAGATCTACACAAGACATGCAAGGTACGTGTTAAAATTATCTTGCCATATATCGACATGTGAAAATGTAATTAAATCACTTTACCATGTGCGAGAATTGTTGAGGATTACTTCGCCATATCATGACACAACATAAAGGATTACATTTGAAGTAAACTATCTTTTTACCATATCAATCAATTTTTTGCTCCAATTATGCTGTGGTTGTTTAGGAATGTTCTGTATTTGCACTGTGGATTTGTATTGAATATGGATTGTACAAGGCCTTGCTATCCTAATGTCGGTCGTGTGCTATTGTGTGGAAACTTTTGGAGGTCCTCCTCCATTGTTCACTATAAAAAGGTGCATGAGTTTATATGGGAGATCGTCAAAGCATTGGGGAAGGTTAACTTTTGTTTAGCAGATTTTGTGTTTTGTTTTCGTTCTACCTTTTTTCCCCTACAACTATCATTAACAGAAATAAATGGAATCAAGAAACGCGTACCGCACATAACAGCAAAAGCTGTGTATTTTTAACCAATAAAAGATACAACAAAATTTGTAACTAAAAATATGTAGAACGCTAATGATTATACACACAAAAATATTAAACATATTTAAGGTGAATAAAAACTCTTTTTATTAATATCAACATTATTAAAAGATAAAAAAGATTTCCCAAAACATGATACTATTTCTCTGCCAGTTACATACATAAAACATAATATGACACTTTCAACTAAGATAAGGATAGGTAATCTTTCTTGATTAACTAAACACACAGATGTCTCCAACCTTCAAACTATTAGCTGCAACCATCGTAGGAAGAAGCATGATGAGACAATCTATCAAATTGCATTCTCAAAATTTGCTACATATAAAGCTAACAAAACAACCACCATACATAAAACTTCCATGACCCACACTTCTAGATTATTTTTTTTCTTTTTTTTTTTATACTGGTACTCCATAATATATGTGTATAAGTGAAAATGCTTTGTCATGTCCATATTTGTTAGGAAGAAACAAAACTTTAATGTATGAACAAAATAACACTCTAGTATGCCTAGCATTTACCAAGGGAAAACAAACAATCAAATTCAGGGAAAACACTTTGCATAATCCCACCATATCCATATACAAGCAATAAAGGCAAATGCTCATTTTGCTATATATAAAAAAAATCGAAAATACTTTTGCAAACAAATTTTTTTTTATTTATATCAAGCATTCTTACAAGATACAAAGCTTTATCAAATACGCAATACAAGTCTCTTCACTAGTTACATGGATGAATTGTTCATGAAGTATGTTTTCCCTTTTTTTCCCTTATAAAGGTTAAGGCATGGGTTTTTGTTAGAGCTGTGGTTGATGTAAGGCTAGTAGTTGTCCGTGCTGCCTACGTACAAATTTTGAAAACCTATGATGGGATTTTCTTGGTTCTTTAATTTTTTTATGGCTGTAGGGTAATGTCCTGATATTTTTGTTAGGAATTTCATTGGTTTTTCAACATTCGATGAAGCTGTGCTTTTTTTATTTGAATGGATTTTTTGGGCTACAATTATTCTCTTTGAAATTCTTTGCCTCAGATCTCATGTATGTTGATTTTAGTGGCTTTCGTTGGACATTGAGACTAAGCAGTTGGACATTAACTTTTGGATAATACATAATCACCAAGTTTCCCAAATAATATTGATCAAATTATGACTCGAGCATTGAGCACTTCTCGAATTAAAAGGAATGAAAAAAGGATTGACAATATCATTAAATCAATCTCTACTGCATAAAGGTAACAGCACAAAATAGCTTGTAGGTAAAGTTCCTAATATTCATGGTCTTTACAACAAAACACCTTTTCACTTCTACTCTTGACAAAGTTTTTTAGAAATTTTGATAGCACCTGGGCCCTTTTGCTAGTATATATAATTGTAATAATATAGATTATATATATGATTATTAAATATTTTATATAATATAATATAATAAAATATTATATATTACAATATTAATAGTTATATAATTATGTATATATAGAATATATAATATTTATATAAATACTTTATTATAATAGTATATATAAATAAAACATTTAAGTATTATACATTATATAATATTATAATGCAAGGAGAAATCCATTTACCTTTGTATATTTCATAATTGCCTAAGTTTTTACAAGATTAATATTTTAACAAACTAAAAGTTAGATTTAACAATATAATTATACTCATCGTGCATATAAAGTTTCGTATCGATTCGATATTTTTATCATATCAATTAAGAATATTGCTTTTTAGTATATATTTAACGATTAAAATTTTTATATCAAACAAATAGCTAGACATTTTTAATTTATTCAAAACTCGACGTATATGATCTATATGAGTAAAACATATAATATGAGGGCTAGATTAAACAAATATAAATCTATAAAGAATTATAAAAGTGCGTAAAATAATTTAGTTTTACACTAATATTAAGTGGATCGCTTATCTTATAGTATAAAATACTATTGAATATATGTATGTAATATAAATAGTATTACACCCCTGTAATCTAATACTATCAACACTATTAATGTATTATATTATGTAATTTACTATAATATTATGCAATATTTAAAGTAATATATAACATATGATATACTATATCACATATTTATTTATAAAATATGATCAATGATGATTTGTTGTATGTATTATATATATGTATTATTAATAATTTAACTTTATAAATTTAATATATACTTTGTATTACTTATTATTTTTAGTTTATGAAACAAATATTTTTAATTAATAAAATTAGTTTTTGCATTATTTAATCTGTTTTTATATTGAAATTGCTATTTTTTATCTTTTGTATTAGTTATTAATTATGGGTGACTTTGAATTAAAATTAATTTTTACTTAATTTTATAATTTTTAAAAATAATTGACTTATTGAAATTTGAATTTTGTTATGAAATTCAAATATGAATAATATTATTTAATTTAAATTCAAATAATAATATATAAATTTAATATAAATAATAAATAAATTTAAATTTTAAAATAATTTTATTTATTAAAATTTAAATATTATAAAATTATAAATATTTAATTCGTTTTCATCTCTAATCTAATCATCTTTTTATTATAAAATAAAAAAATAAAAATACTAGTCACGCACGGGAGAACACTACAAAATTGTCTGACGTTACCATTTAAAAATGAGTTCCAACGTGGCAAAATACGACAGGTCAATGTAATATCAAACGAATATAAACGAAGACTGTCTCGAATCCTATGCCCATTAGTCTTTTTCCTAATAGGCAAAGAGCGGGAAAAGCACGGTATGCGCAGGATAAGTGCCAAAAAAAAAAAAGGGATGGGCGTATACTGAGCAAATAAAAAGCGTAAATAATAATGTGCGCAGGCTGTGGGTACCTGCAGGAGGGGCCCAGCTGCCTGTCACGAGCAGTCACATCAACGTCCCTTTGGTCTAATCAAGAAAGTCTTTGTCCAACAGCTACCATTCATTCACCTCTAGACTTTTCCCTAAACCTCTTCGTACCGACACGTTTCAGTCACTCCACCTTTTCTCTTCTCCAACTTTTATCGTGCCTCAATTTCTCGCCAATAACCTTCCGGCTCTTGCTATTTATCGCAATTATTATATATAAAGATAATCTATACCTACTACGTAAAATGTGTGATTGGTTTTCCCTATGACTTAGAAGGTGATATCTAAGTTAAAAAATTATTTATATTAAAAATAATAAAATAAAAATATTAATGCCTTTTAAATGTTTTATAAAAAAATAAAAGCTTTTTAAAAACTGTTCTCTCTTTTCCCAAATTAATTTTAAAAATTATTATTTTATTTAAATTAATTTTGTAAATTATTATTTTATTTACGCCTGAAGTAGATATGCCAATTTTAGAACAACTAAGTGCCTAATCTGTTGTCAAAAACAAAAATAAATCTTCCATTCTTTTTATCGTATAAAATTAATTTTTTTATTTTAATTTTATTGTAATTTAAATTTTAACGACAAAAAAATTAAAATCTTCTCCGTTAAATAGTATGATTTATACAAAATATTTTTTAAATTTATTTTGATGAATTGGATTACGAAAATTACTTTAAAATTTCCAAAAATTGAATTTTCTTCATTTATACTTTAAATTTACTGTGTATAATTATGATAAAAATTTATAACTTTAATTTCGTATAATAAAAAAATTATTTTTATATTTTTAATATAATAAAGATTTATTTATTATTATTATTATTATTTTTTTAATATGTACGTACAATTTCGATGATTTTTGAATTCATGTTGAAATGAACCATCAAATCATACAACTTTAAACGCGT